>RPOG01009635.1:0-11309 GCA_008086565.1 Thalassoma bifasciatum | reverse complement strand
TTTTTTGAGTGGCAAAATAATAAATTTTTCGCAGTGGTCAGGGGGGGTAGGACATAGTGTGGCGCTCTTTTTTTCAAGGGAAAGGGGCGAAAATTGGGGTTAAAGCGGCGGAAAAAATTTATAATCCTTAAGGTTCCAAGAGGGCCTTCGCCCGCCTGCGGTCGCTCGGGCCCTAATTAAAGCTGCCAAGCAGCGATAAGCGGGACCGAGCGAATTGGTCATTTGAGGCACACGTGGGGTTATGGCATGTTGGTCAATCGTGGCCCCTGTGGGGTGTAGAGCACATGGACACGACAAGCCTGCAGAAGGCACCCTTAGTTTAAGTTGGGCTTCTAGATGCAGCCAAATGACCATATTTGCTGGAGCCAAATAGTCATTTTTGCAGTGTGTGAGTTTGATTGGACAATTAATTTAGGAGTAAATACGTGTAAAATAGGTGGTGACTTCACAACACAGGGTTAACACAGAGGAGTTAGAGATTAACTTTGGCCACTAGATGGAGCCCAATGACCACATTTGAAAGGAGCCAAATGCTCAGTTATGCTTGGTGATGATTTGATTAGCAAAAAAATTGGAAAAAACATGTTGGTAAAGGTCAAAAGACTAAGAGCGTAATCCTGTATGTTTGAGGGTGTGTCCAGGGATGTATTTTGACAGTTTGAATGAAAGTTGAATGACATGAGGCCAAATATCAGGGACTTATAGGGACCACTTCATTCATGAAGCATGTTTAGAGTTTGACAGTAACCCAGATGGAAATTCTTGTAAATAGGAGCTTGCCCTTAGACATGGTGCTTGCTGAAGATGTTTTTGATAGTTCTGTGCAGTTGTTTTGAAAAATAAAATAAAGAGGGAGGAGCTATTAGTCACAGAGTAAGACTTTTAATGTCCTGTGGGCAATAGGAGGCGCGTTACTTTGGGTGAAGAAAAGTCATATGGCTGCATTCAGGCTTGGACACTGAACATTTGTGTGTGTTTTGGTCCAGATCAGAGTTTGTATAAGAATGTCAATATAAGGAATTGTGTTTCTATAGTAATGGTCAACTATGTGTAGTTCCGGTGTTTTCCAGTAGGGGGCGCTGTACACTGACACGTACATGGACTCAGGCTGTGACAGCGAACATACGTGTGCACTTTGGTCCCGATCCGACTTTGCGAGCCAGAGATATAGAGGTTAGATTGTTCAAAAAATGGTCAAATTTGAGCGCCGTTTGTGGCCACGCCCTTTTACCCAGGGAAAATTCAAATAATACCTTTGGTGCGTATGAGTTTTTTGTACACATACGTGCAGTTTGGAGGTGATCGGAGAAAAACTGAAGGAGTTATTAGCAGAATGCAAAACAGGAAGTAGCTCGATGCTAGACAGGAAGTGGCCTAATTCTGAAGCTGTGAAAGTTTCTTTGGTATAAAGTGTTATATTTTCTGATAGGTCTTTTCATGAAGAATTTGCATGAGAATTTTCATGCCGATCGGAGTTCGTTTAAAATTTAGCGAGGCACTTTTTTTTGCGCTAGCTACCACTGAATTATGCGATCCGGCCGGAATTTTCACGGGAAATTGGCCACATACCGGTGGTGCGTCTAAGGGAGCACCTAATTTAAAAATTGTTAACAAAAAATTGGATTTAAAAATAAAGGAGTAACGAGGTCACGAAGTTGGCTAGTTTTCCAAAAATGCCGACTTTGACCTAAAGTATCACCAGTAACCCATAAAATGGTAACCAAATGTTTTATATATTCTGAAAGGCCTTGAAAAGATCTATCTGGAAAAAAACTGTCATGGTGATCTGACATCGTAAAAAAGTTCGGAAACGTAATCGCCCCCTTGTGGAGAAACCGGAAGACTAATGAAAACTCTTTCTATAACTTTTAATCCTCGATATATGTCGCATACACACGAGAACATAGGAATCGATCGGACAAAATTCCTAGGACAAGTTCGTTCAAATAGGTACCCTATTTTTGGCCAAAATGGGATATTTAGGCCTCATTTCCGAACTCCCTGTTCAAAAGTTTTTTTGTTCGCCAGAGACTTTTTTGTAGGGCTGGACACCATGTATCCAACCTGCTAAAATTTACAACTATAGTACAACTTTTTCAGAGGGGCTAGCGTAACTAGTCCGCGCCTAGCGTAGCTAGCACGAAAAAAATTTCTAGACGTGACGCCTGAGTAGCGGTTACACATTCACTGGGGGTGTGTCATAGGAATACCCATGTTTTTCTCAAAGGAAATACCTGAAAAATGAGCGAACTGGGCACCAAAGAAAGAATAATAATTAAAGCTGCCAAGCAGCGATAAGCGGGACCGAGCGAATTGGTCATTCGAGGCACATGTGGGGTTATGGCACGTTGGTCAATCGAGGCCGCTGTGGGGTTCAGAGCACATGGACACTACAAGCCTGCAGAAGGCAGCCTTAGTTTAAGTTGGGCCTTTAGACGCAGCCAAATGACCATATTTGCTGGAGCAGAATAGTCATTTTTGCAGTGTGTGAGTTTGATTGGACAATTAATTTAGGAGTAAATACGTGTAAAATAGGTGGTGACTTCACAACACAGGGTTAACACAGAGGAGTTAGAGATTAACTTTGGCCACTAGATGGAGCCCAATGACCACATTTGAAAGGAGCCAAATGCTCAGTTATGCATGGTGATGATTTGATTAGCAAAAAAATTGTGAAAAAAATGTTGGTAAAGGTCAAAAGACTAAGAGCGTAATCCTGTAAATTTGAGGGTGTGTCCAGGGATGTATTTTAACAGTTTGAATGAAATTTGAATGACATGAGGCCAAATATCAGGGACTTATAGGGACCATTTCATTCATGAAGCATGTTTAGAGTTTGACAGTAACCCAGATGGAAATTCTTGTAAATAGGAGCTTGCCCTTAGACATGGTGCTTGCTGAAGATGTTTTTGATAGTTCTGTGCAGTTGTTTTGAAAAATAAAATAAAGAGGGAGGAGCTATTAGTCACAGAGTAAAACTTGTAATTTCCTGTGGCCAATAGGAGGCGCCTTACTTTGTGTGAATGAAAGTGATATGGCTGCATTCAGGCTTGGACACTGAACATTTGTGTGTGTTTAAGTCAGGATCTGACTTTGTACAAGAAAGTTATTATTAAGGAATTGTGTTTCTAAAGTAGTGGTCAACGATGAGTAGTTTGGGTGTTTTCCAGTAGGGGGCGCTGTACATTGACACGTACATAGACTCAGGCTGTGACAGCGAACATAGGTGTGCAGTATGGTCCGGATCTGACTTTGCGAACCAGAGATATAGAGGTTAGATTTTTAGGAAAAAATTGTCAATTTTGATCGCCGTTTGTGGACAGGCCCTTCCAGTTAGGTAAAATTCAAAAATACCTTTGGTCTATATAAGTATCTTGTACACATATGTGCAGTTTGGAGATGATCAGAACAAAAACATAGGAGCTATTAGCAGAATTAGCTACCATGTTAGAACAGGAAGTAGAACTTTGTCGTACAATTCCGAAGTCGCGAAATTTGTTTTGGTATAAAGTTTTATATTTTCTGATAGGTCTTTGCATGAAGAATGTGCATGTGAATTTTCATGCCGATCAAAGTTTGTTTAAAATTTAGCGAGGCACTTTTTTTTGCACTAGCTACGACTGAATCTTGGGGTTCGGCAGGAACTTTCACGGGAAATTGACCACATACCAGCGGTGCGTCTAAGGGTGTAGCTAATAGAAAAAAATGTAACAAAAAATTGGATATAAAAATTAAGGAGTAACGAGGTCACGAAGTCGGCTAGTTTTCCGAAAATCCCGACTTTGACCTAAAATATCGGCAGTAACTCATAAAATGGTAACAAAACATTATATATATTCCGAAAGGTCTTTGAAAGATCTATCTGAAAAATAACTGTCATGCGATTCCGACAAAAAAAAAAACCGCGTTTTACTCAGCGCCCCCTTCTGGCCAAACCGGAAGACTAATGAAAACTCTTTGTACAACTTTTAATCCTCGATATATGTCGCATACACACGAGAACATAGAAATCAATCGGATAAAATCCCTAGGACAAGTTCGTTCAAATAGCTAGCCTATTTTTGCCAAAAAAGGCACTTTTGGGCCTCATTTCTGAAGTTCCTGTTCAGAATTCACCATGTCAATAAGAGACTTTTTTGTAGGTGTGGCGTCCATGTATCCAACCTATACAAATTTACAGCTATGGAAAATTTTTCCCCGAGGGGCTAGCGCAACTAGTCCGCACCTAGCGTAGCTAGCACGAAAAAAATTTCTAGACGTAACGCCTGAGTAGCGGTTACACATTCACGGGGGTGTGCCATAGAATTCCGGAGTTTATCTCAAGAGGAGTACCTGAAAAATGAGGCAACTGGGCAGGAAAGATAGAAAAATAATCCTTTGGATTCCAAGAGGGTCCTCGCTGACCCAGTCTGCTCGGTCCCTAATTAAAGCTGCCAAGCAGCGATAAGCGGGACCGAGCGAATTGGTCATTCGAGGCACACGTGGGGTTATGGCACGTTGGTCAATCCAGGCCCCTGTGGGGTTCAGAGCACATGGACACTACAAGCCTGCAGAAGGCACCCTTAGTTTCAGTTGGGCTTGTAGATGCAGCCAAATGACCATATTTGCTGGAGCCAAATAGTCATTTTTGCAGTGTGTGAGTGTGATTGGACAATTAATTTAGGAGTAAATACGTGTAAAATAGGTGGAGACTTCACAACACAGGGTTAACACAGAGGAGTTAGAGATTAACTTTGGCCACTAGATGGAGCCCAATGACCACATTTGAAAGGAGCCAAATGCTCAGTTATGCATGGTGATGATTTGATTAGCAAAAAAATTGGAAAAAAAATGTTGGTAAAGGTCAAAAGACTAAGAGCGTAATCCTGTAAATTTGAGGGTGTGTCCAGGGATGTATTTTGACAGTTTGAATGAAATTTGAATGACATGAGGCCAAATATCAGGGACTTATAGGGACCAGTTCATTCATGAAGCCACTTCAGAGTTTGACAGTAACACAGTTAGAAATTATTGAAAATAGGAGCTTGCCCTTAAAAATGGTGCTTGCTGAAGATGTTTTTGA
Organism: Thalassoma bifasciatum; assembly: GCA_008086565.1. Taxonomy (NCBI): domain Eukaryota; kingdom Metazoa; phylum Chordata; class Actinopteri; order Labriformes; family Labridae; genus Thalassoma; species Thalassoma bifasciatum. The sequence continues at coordinate 6,247 of RPOG01009635.1, read as the reverse complement.
TGTTTCTGTGCAGTTGTTTTGAAAAGTAAAATAAAGGAGGAGGAGCTATTATTCACAGAGTAAAACTTTTAATTTCCTGTTGCCAATAGGAGGCACCTTACTTTGTGTGAATGAAAGTGATATGGCTGCATTCAGGCTTGGACACTGAACATTTGTGTGTGTTTAAGTCAGGATCTGACTTTGTACAAGAAAGTTATTATTAAGGAATTGTGTTTCTAAAGTAATGGTCAACGATGTGTAGTTTGGGTGTTTTCCAGTAGGGGGCGCCGTACATTGACACGTACATAGCCTCAGGCTGTGACAGCGAACATAGGTGTGCAGTATGGTTCGGATCTGACTTTGCGAGCCAGAGATATAGAGGTTAGATTTTTACGAAAAAATTGTCAATTTTGATCGCCGTTTGTGGACAGGCCCTTCCAGTTAGGAAAAATTCAAAAATACCTTTGGTCTATATAAGTATCTTGTACACATATGTGCAGTTTGGAGATGATCGGAACAAAAACATAGGAGCTATTAGCAGAATTAGCTACCATGTTAGAACAGGAAGTAGAACTTTGTCGTACAATTCCGAAGTCGCGAAATTTGTTTTGGTATAAAGTTTTATATTTTCTTATAGGTCTTTGCATGAAGAATGTGCATGTGAATTTTCATGCCGATCGGAGTTTGTTTAAAATTTAGCGAGGCACTTTTTTTTGCGCTAGCTATGACTGAATCTTGGGGTTCGGCAGGAACTTTCAGGGGAAATTGACCACATACCAGTGGTGCGTCTAAGGGTGTAGCTAATAGAAAAAAATGTAACAAAAAATTGGATATAAAAATTAAGGAGTAATGAGGTCACGAAGTCGGCTAGTTTTCCGAAAATACCGACTTTCACCTAAAATATCGGCAGTAACTCATAAAATGGTAACAAAACATTTTATATATTCCGAAAGGTCTTTGAAATATCTATCTGAAAAAAAACTGTCATGCGATTCCGACAAAAAAAAAAACCGCGTTTTACTCAGCGCCCCCTTGTGGCCAAACCGGAAGACTAATGAAAACTCTTTGTACAACTTGTAATCCTCGATATATGTCGCATACACACGAGAACATAGAAATCGATCGGATAAAATCCCTAGGACAAGTTCGTTCAAATAGCTAGCCTATTTTTGCCAAAAAAGGCACTTTTGGGCCTCGTTTCTGAAGTTCCTGTTCAGAATTCACCATGTCAATAAGAGACTTTTTTGTAGTTGTGGCGTCCATGTATCCAACCTATACAAATTTACAGCTATAGAAAATTTTTCCATGAGGGGCTAGCGCAACTAGTCCACACCTAGCGTAGCTAGCACGAAAAAAATTTCTAGACGTAACGCCTGAGTAGCGGTTACACATTCACGGGGGTGTGCCATAGAATTCCGGAGTTTATCTCAAGAGGAGTACCTGAAAAATGAGGCAACTGGGCAGGAAAGATAGAAAAATAATCCTTTGGATTCCAAGAGGGTCCTCGCTGACCCAGTCTGCTCGGTCCCTAATTAAAGCTGCCAAGCAGCGATAAACGGGACCGAGCGAATTGGTCATTCGAGGCACACGTGGGGTTATAGCACGTTGGTCATTCAAGGCCCCTGTGGGGTTCAGAGCACATGGACACTACAAGCCTGCAGAAGGCACCCTTAGTTTAAGTTGGGCCTGTAGAAGCAGCCAAATGACCATATTTGCTGGAGCCAAATAGTCATTTATGCTGTGTGTGAGTTTGATTAGACATAAAATTTGGGCGAAAACATAAGCAAAAGTTGTAAGACCAAGAGTTGAATCCTCTAAGTTTGAGGGTGTGTCCAGGGATGTTTTTTGACAGTTTGAATGACATTTGAATGACATGAGGCCAAAAACCAGGGACTTATAGGGACCAGTTCATTCATGAAGCGAGTTTAGAGTTTGACAGTTACCCTGATGGAAATTCTTGTAAATAGGAGCTTGCCCTTAGAAATGATGCTCGCTGAAGATGTTTTTGATGTTTCTGTGCAGTTTTTTCGAAAAATACAATAAAGGGGGAGGAGGAATTACTGACAGAGTAAAACCTTTTATTTCCTGGCGCCAATGGGAGGCGCCTTACTTTGGGTGAATGAAAGTCATATGGCTGCATTCAGGCTTGGACACTGAACATTTGTGTGTGTTTTGGTCAGGATCTGACTTTGTAAAAGAATGTTATTATCAAGGAATTGTGTTTCTATATTAATGGTCAACTATGTGTAGTTTGGGTGTTTTCCAGTAGAGGGCGCTGTACATTGACACCTACATAGACTCAGGCTGTGACACCTAACATACGTGTGCACTTTGGTCTGGAAGTGACTTTGCGAACCAGAGATATAGAAGTTAGATTTTTACGAAAAAATTGTCAATTTTGATCGCCATTTGTGGCCACGCCCTTCCAGTCAGGAAAAATTCAAAACATACCTTTGGTTCATATAAGTGTGTTGTACACATATGTGAAGTTTGGAGATGATTGGAACAAAAACATAGGAGTTATTAGCAGAATTAGCTACCATGTTAAAATAGGAAGTAGAAGTTTTTTCGTACAATTCCGAAGTTGTGAAACTTTTTTTGGTATAAAGTTTTATATTTTCTGATAGGTCTTTGCATGAAGAATGTGCATGAGAATTTTCACGCCAATCGGAGTTTGTCTAAAAATTAGCGAGGCACTTTTTTTTGCGCTAGCTACGACTGAATCGTGGGGTTCGGCAGGAACTTTCACGGGAAATTGGCCACCTACCAGCGGTGCGTCTAAGGGTGTAGCTAATAGAAAAAAATGTAACAAAAAATTAGATTTAAAAATAAAGGAGTAATGAGGTCACGAAGTTAGCTAGTTTTCCAAAAATCCTGACTTTGACCTAAAATATCGGCAGTAACTCATAAAATGGCAACAAAACACTTTATATATTCCGAAAGGCCTTGGAAAGATCTATCTGAAAAAAAACTTTCATGCGATTCGGACCAAAAAAAAAAACGCGTTTTACTCAGCGCCCCCTTGTGGCCATACCTTAAGACTAATGAAAACTCTTTTAATAACTTTTAGTCCTCGATATATGTCGCATACACACAAGAACACAGAAATCGATCGGATAAAATCCCTAGGACAAGTTCGTTCAAATAGCTACCCTATTTTTTCCAAAAATGGCAGTTTTAGGCCTCATTTCCGAAGTTCCTGTTCAGAATTCACCATGTCGTTAAGAGAGTTTTTTGTAGATCTGGCCACCATGTATCCAACCTACTAAAATTTACAGCTATAAAAAATTTTTCCTTGAGGGGCTAGCACGGCTAGTCCGCACGTAGCGTAGCTAGCATGCAAAAAATTTCGAAGGGTGACGCCTGAGTAGCGGTTACACATTCACGGGGGTGTGCCATAGAATTGCTGAGTTTATCTCAAGAGGAGTACCTGAAAAATGAGGCAACTGACCCCTAAAGATAGAAAAATAATCCTTTGGATTACAAGAGGGTCCTCGCTGACACTGTCAGTGCTCGGTCCCTAATAATCCTAGCAATTCCAAGAGGGTCCTCGCTGACACTTGTCAGTGCTCGGTCCCTAATTAAAGCCGCAAGCGGCGATACACGGGCCCTCGCTCACGTGCACTCCTCCAAGCTTGCGCTCGGAGAACCGCACGAGAGCGACTCCCCGCTCCTCGCCGCTTGCGGCTTTAATTTTAAAAAGCGTCGACCTGTGTGCATGTCTGAACATGCTGCAATCGTTCTCAGTCAGCCACATGGGAGCGAGGGCCGTTCTTTGCTGCATGTGGCTGTACTTTTAAATACATTTACTTCTGTGTCGAATTTAAACATTTTCTTGCTTTTATAGTGAAGATTTTTGTGGCTGTGGAATGACCTTGATCCATGTGAAATAAAGAAAAATGGCGCCTTAAAGGTTGCAGACCCCTGCTCATGTGTTTCAGGGTTCAGCTGAAATAGAATAATGACAACATGCAGAAAGCTGCATGGCCACAGCACATTCCTCTGTCTGCTCTCATGTTTCTTCAAGAAGCCTCCCTCTGCACTGAAAATAGGTCACACAGCAAAAATGGTCATTTGGCTCCATCTGGTGGCCAAACTCACACAGGCTACCCAAAGATTCAGCTTGGCCACTAGATGGAGCTAAAACCCTTTTTTGTTGGAGCAAAATGATCATTTTCACAGGTTGCAGAGTTCGATTGGCCAGAAAATTAGAAAAAAGAAATGATTAAAAATCCATGAGACAAAGAGTTGAATCCTCTCAGTATGAGGGTGTGTCCAGGGATGGATTTTGACAGTTTGAATGAAATCTGAAGAAGATTTGGCTAAAAATCAGGGGCTTATTGAGAGTCTGTGGTTCATGAAACCACTTCAGACTTTGACACTTTACAAGAGAAACATCATTCAAAACAGAAGCTTGACCTCATTAACTGAGCTTGTTGAAGATGTTTTAGAAATTTCAAATATAATATCAACATCAAATGGCTGCATGCTCACAGCACAGCCTCCTGCTGCTCTAAAAATGAGAGTCACAATGTCAGAACTGAAAGAAATTACACAGCAAAAATGGTCATTTGACTCCATCTAGTGGCCAAACTCACACAGACCACCTAAAAGTAAAGTCTGGCCACTAGATGGAGCCAAATGACCATTAATGCTGGAGTGAAATGATTATTTTTGCAGGGTGCAGAGTTTTGTCAGCTGAAAACTTGGAAAAAATGCATTATTAAAAATCTTTAAGACNGTCACAATGTCAGAACTGAAAGAAATCACACAGCAAAAATGGTCATTTGACTCCATCTAGTGGCCAAACTCACACAGACCACCTAAAAGTAAAGTCTGGCCACTAGATGGAGCCAAATGACCATTAATGCTGGAGTGAAATGATTATTTTTGCAGGGTGCAGAGTTTTGTCAGCTGAAAACTTGGAAAAAATGCATTATTAAAAATCTTTAAGACATACAGTTTTATCCTCTCAGTTTGAGGGTGCATCCAGGGATGGATCATGACAGTTTAAATGAAATTTGAAGGAGATTAGGCTAAAAATCAGGGAGCTATCAGGAGTCCTTGTTTCATGAAGTCACTTCAGACTTTGACACTAAACTGGAGACTCATCATTCTAAATAGGAACTTGACCTTATATATGGTGCTTCTTGAAGATGTTTTTGATGTTTCTGTGCAATTGTTTTCAAAAAAAGATCAAAGGGGGAGGAGCTATGGGTCACAGCATAAAACACTTGATTTCCTGTTGCCAATAGGGGGCGCTTTACTTCACATGAATAAATGCTATATGGCTGGACTCAGGCTGGGACAGTGAACATGTGTGTGTGTGATTTGGTCAGGATCTGACTTTGTACGAGAAAGTTATTAAGGGTTTTGTGTTTGTGAGAAAATGGTCAATTTTGGGTCGACTTTGACACAACACTAAAGACACATCATTCAAAATAGGAACTTGACCTTATATATGGTGCTTGTTGAAGATGTTTGTGATGTTTCTGTGCAATTGTTTTAAAAAAAAGATCAAAGGGGGAGGAGCTATGGGTCACAGCATAAAACACTTGATTTCCTGTTGCCAATAGGGGGCGCTTTACTTCACGTGAATAAAAGCCATATGGCTGCACTCAGGCTGGGACAGTGTACATGTGTGTGAGTTTTGGTCAGGATCTGACTTTGTACGAGAAAGTTATTCAGGTTTTTGTGGTTCTGAAAAATGGTCAACTTTTGGCGCCCCTAGTGGCCACGCCCATCAATATTATAACAATCTTTGAACAACTTTTGATCATCAGTGGGTCTAGTATGCACCTGTCCAATTTGGAGATAATCAGAAAAAAACTGTAGGACAAGTTCGAAAAAGTTCGCACCGTGCTAGCGCAAAACTTCTAACTTTGACATAAAATTTCAGAACTTTAAATTATTGTTTTGCCTTAACATTTTACATTTTTATGAAGGTCTTGGAGTGATAAACATGCCCAAAAAATTTCATACAAATCGGAGAATGTAAATTTTTCTTTTTTTTTGGCGCCCTCTGGTGGCCACGCCCCTGCAGATTATAACAATCTTTTAATAACTTTCAATCGTCACTGTGTGTAGTATACACATGAGAAATTTGAAGCTGATCCAACAAAAACCCTAGGACAAGTTCGTTCAAATACGTACCCTAAAAATCGTCAAATTCCGACTTTTGGGACAAATTTCCGAACTTGCTGTGCGAAATTCAGAGTTTGCCCAAGAGAATTTTTTGAAGGTAGAGGCATGATTGAGGTAGCCAAAA
>RPOG01009632.1:0-11322 GCA_008086565.1 Thalassoma bifasciatum | reverse complement strand
AAATGCCAAGGACAGATCCCTCATTTGGAAAATAGAACAACAACCTGGGATGTACTGAGTTGAGAAAATAGAGACATGGAGTTGAATCAGGTCAGGAGGAGAGAGTTAAAGCAGGCTGAGGAAAAGACACAATAAATATCTGCATCCTTGTCAGCACCTTCCTTCCCCCAGTTGTCTGTGTTTGCTGTGTTAGAGGCCCTGTAGGAATCCAAATCCTGTAGACAAGCAACCATCTGCCATCTTGGCTCCAGCCCAGAGCTGCTCTGTGGAGCCATGATGGTGCCCAGTCTCACACATTATGAAGCATTATGAAGCATTACAATCACCAGTCACAGTCAGATAAGACCTGTTTGTAACACATTCAGACACAAAGCCTGATGATGGGTGAATTATTCTACATAATAGATCATGTTGTTGAAGTCAAAACATGAGAAATAACTTGTCTTCAGTTAATGAGTCTACATTATTTTGCTGGTATCGACATCAACTCAAGCTGTCAGTGAAATTCAAACCTTATGTCCCAAATAATGAAACAGAAGTCTCTATGACTACACCCTGCCAGCTGGTGATGTTTAGAAGACTTGTGTTTCTCTCTGCTAAAAAGGATTGCTATGATAGTTTTGTAAGTATGGTGGAAACAGGAGCTGTCTGACAGACACCATTCAGAATAAAGATTTATAGGAGTATGATAAACCATGAACTGAAGACTGGTTCATCATGACGATGGGGATAAAAGGTTTATAGGAACTGGAGTCTTGATTGCTAGCACTAACGTTAGTTTTTCCAGAAAGTCCTAACAGTGCCTTTAACAATGATAACACTCTGAATAGAATAGAATAGAACAGAGTAGAACAGAATGAGACTTAATTGTAATTGTTCTGAACAATGAAAGGCAGTTGGGCATCTCTTTAGAAACAGCAGCAGGTAAAAAAGAATGATGATAATAACAAAGAAAAATAACGTTAAATACACTAAGACATTTTAAAATTGTCATAATAAAATGTTAAGAAAGGACAAAGGTGATCAAATAAGATTACAATATGCACAGGATCAAAAGTCACTGATTTGACTGGACCAGTGTGAACCAATGACCAATGTGACTAAGATCAAAAGAAGAAGGGATGTCACAAGAGAGACTTTTTGTCATTGATGAATGAATGAGACTGATGTTTTCTGGGTAATAAGATGAGTGGACTTCCTTTGGCTGGTTTGTCAGGTGGTAGTGGTCTGGATACCTGAGAATTAACCTGTAGACACAAAGACTGACAGGCTATGCAGATACACAGAGAGGAAATGAAGAAAAGAGGCACACAGGGGAGACAGAGAGAGAAAAACAGGAACCATCAGTGTCATTATGATGATTCATGCCAAATTTTTACACACACACACACACACACACACACACACACATGCTCACACTAACACACCCGGGTACAGTCATTGGAATAGTTCCATCTTGCACATACAATGTCACACACACACACACACACACACACACACACACACAGAGTCTCTTCAAAGCTCTACATTTTAAGTCAGGACTGCTCCTTCCACACAGATATCTTAGTGTTGGTAATGTAGGAGCTGAGATAAAGGACAGAAACAAAGGCCACGTTTAAAGCTTGTTGAATAATGGAAAGAAAGCAGACATGTCTCCATCTACGTCTCAATCCACAGCTTAGCATTTTGTGGGCAATTCCTCAAAGCATTACCTGTGTTATCTTGCATCTATCACAGGTAAATTCTTTATGATTCTGTGATAAGAATCATAAGAATTGAGCTTAAGAATATTTAGACATATACAAAAAATCCCTACATAGAAGAAGTATGCAGGACTGGGAAGCAATATGATGTAAAAGGGACAGAGAAGGGCTTAAAAAACATTGTTTCACTTGTCCCTGTTGCTAGGCGCAGCCTGAGTGGCTGCCTGTTGCAATAGCTCTCTTTTTCTTGTCCTCTTTTTCTCCTTTTTTCTTATCTGTCAGTACTGTTTACATCTCATTTGTTAGCCATGGACATCACACGTGTTGCATCTGTGACCAGTGGCAGTGGTGTTTATACAATTTTGTTTCTGTGTTTTGCAGAGGATCCTACATGTTACCGGGGATGCACTGATATAGATACCAGTATCGGTGCCCCTACAACGCTGAATTACTTGTACTTTTAATTGTACTAGTAATAAAGTAGAACAGAATAGAATAGAATAGAATTGTATAGAATAGAATAGAATAGAATAGAATAGAATGCTTTATTGTCATCATACATGGAGCACGACGAGATAAAGAATAGCTGCTATAAAAGGTGCATTCAGAGCATAAAATAATAAAGGTCATCAACTATATGCAAGTAAATAAAAAATAGGAAGGATTTTGTCGACTGTTGGTGGATAGGACCCTACAGGACAAGAGAGAGTGAGACAAAAAAAAACTGGTGTTTCATTATAAACTACAAAAATATGACATCTCCATATGATTATTGTATTATTGTATAATTTCATATAATACCATATATATATGTTCGAGCATGCTCGGATAGGCACATGGGAACAAGGGCCCTTTTATCGCCGCTTGTGGCTTTAATTTATGTATATATATATATATATATATATATATATATATATATATATATATATATATATATATATATATATATATATATATATATATATATATATATAGATAGATAGATAGATAGATATAGATATAGATATATATAGATATTTGAGACTTGTTAGTTAACTTAACTCCTATAGATACGTGCTTAAAGCAATATATTTCAACCTAATCAAACTCTTTAGTTTTGTCAACCTTTGTTTGTTAATGTTTTTTGTTGACTTAACTTTTTTAGATACTTGTTTGTTATAACTCATTTATTTCATCTTAATTATACTTTCAAATTTCATGAAACATGTAGCTCAGTCACCCGGTGCCATTTTTATGCCTTTTTTTTTTTTTTTTTTTTTTTTTTTTTTTTTTTTTTTTTTTTTTTTTTTTTTTTTTTTTTTTTTTTTTTTTTTTTTTTTTTTTTTTTTTTTTTTGCTGAGACCATTTTATAACAAAGTGTGATCACAACAACTTCAGTAATCTTTTTTCATACTGACATAGTATAATATGCTAGAATAACAAATATGCAAAATTGAATTTACAGCATACAGGACAGCCATTCAACCTAAAAGAAATGGAAAACAGTTGCTTATTCAGCTGAACAAAGAGAGTCAGTTCAGTCTGAAACCTTTATCCCTCCCTCTGTTTCCATCACACGTATTTCATTTGGATTGAATCATATTCATGTTTCTTACTGTAGTCTGGAACCCCCACCATCATTATCTGTTTCTCCTTTTACCAGCTCAGATAGTTTTTCAACCATGCATCCACTAGAGATTGAAAGATTGCTCATGGGTCAAATGCTGTGCCAGTGTGCGCACTGATAAACATCACTGTGTGTCGTGGGAATGTTCAGGCATGAGTGTGTGATTGTGTGTGTTGGTGTCTCAGCTGGTGTCATGTGGGCAGACAGTATGAGAGGAAGATCCCTCAGGGTGGGATTATCACAGATAATAGAAGATGCCGTAAATAACTTGTATGAGTGTGTGTGTGTGTGTGTGTGTGTGTGTGTGTGTGTGTGTGTGTGTGTGTAAAGGATCTATAATCTGGAGGATTAGTGCCCATGGACATGGATTGAGACAGATTAAGTTCAACACTGAGGTGGGATCGTCCAGCAGGAAGACTGCTCAGTGTTTTTCTGGTTCACTGTAACAGTTTGTTCTTTGATTCATGGCTCTTTCATACCTGGCAGATCTGTTAAAAACCACTCACAACCACCACAATGTTGTGTCACGTAAAAATCCAGCATTTAGTTAAGAATTCATGTCTAAGGAAGGTTTCAGGGAATTTTAAGGGAAATATTTCATCCTGTAATGTAGCTGAAGTCTTTCTACCTCTCTGTCTCTAGCTGTTTAATTTTCTTCATCCCACTCAACCCCACACTCATAGACTCACTCACACACATGAAAACAAAGCCCCCCAGATCTTCAGCTTTGACCTTAAAACACACTGTCAGGGTTTCTTTATCTATACGAGGCAAAAACACAACCTGAACTGCCTGCAGGCTCCTCTTCACCATTTCACAATCAATGCTTTCTGACAGTTGGACACGGGGAAAAGAGAGAAATGTGAGTACAAAGAGTGTGTGCAGGCATGTGTGTTATGCTGCATACAAACCACCCACCAGCAGACAGACAGACAGGTGAGGTCCATTTCTCTTCACTACTGTGCCTACCAGCTTCAGCTTATGCAAGTACAAATTTCCACGCAGAGAATTCAGTAAGACAATCATGAAACTAAGTTTCCAGTTCTCAGGATTCACAGGCTGTTCCCCCTCTGCTAACATGACCCAAATCTCATTTTCACCTGGAACTTATGCAGCTTTATACAAGTACTCACCTGTTTGGCCCTGCAGCTCGGAGCTGCCATGCATTAACCTGATTTTTATCTATGAATGATGATGAAAATATCACAAGTGTGTTTTCAGTTTAAAAGCCCTATGATGGCAATAAATGTTATCCAAACCCTGCTGGATCAACACACATCTGATTAGGGGTGGATGTTTATGAGATTTTTGTGATACTAATGCCCTTATTGATTCTGCTTATTGAGCCAATTCTTTATCCATGCCCTTATCAATTTTTCCTATGAATTCTCTGTGTACAACCAGTAGCTTTACTTGTTTTCTGTTTGCCAAAGTCATTCGGCGTTTTTGAGTTTAAAGTATTTTTCACAAAAAGTAGTTGTGATTTTTTTTAATGAAAGTTGAAATTCTGTTTTGAAACCAAAGTTATATTGATGTATGCAAACTGCTAGCATATCAATACAATTTCCCCTATGGGATAGCATCAAGCTAAAGCTATGTTTTCTTTGTCATTTTTGATACATTAGGAGACATGTAATATATTCCATGTATTGAATATGAATCTGCTGTGAGAGCAATTTTAAATTCTTTCTTTACAGCTTCCTAAGTAAAACTTCAAGGGGGAATACTCATTCAAAGTTTTCTTCAGAAACTGTTACCTATCTGCTAAGCTGAGCTAGCTGGGGCAGAATAACTAATGTAAGGTCTGTTCACTGGGGCGTAATGTAAATAATCAATAGGGGAATCATACAGCAAAAAGGCAAATTATGTCGATGGACTGAGATGTTTCTTATCAGTTTTCGACAGGAGCTGGTTCTTCATACTTCATACTCCCTACATCTGATAAGACCAGCCAAACTAATGGATCTGAAAGCAGTGCCAGTGTGTTGCTGCATCGGTAAACCCATATCCTACCTATAACCCTCCCCTTCCACTGAAACACTCGGCACTGATCATGAAACACACCTCACTGTGAGACTAACATAATTGTGCTGTCACACTGATACAAAGGCTGGAAAGTGTGTCAGCACATCTCTTAATTGAAAATTGAATAGGCCTGCTGGATCGTAGACACAGAGCAGTGCCATCAATATTATCTGTGAGTTGATTTCTGTTCACGTACTGTTGCACAGGAGAACACTGACACGATGTCTCACTGATCCACAGAACCTGATCAAGCTTGTCCCAAAATCAAGAGTAACAACATGCTCTGTTTGACTTTTCAATCATCACTCCCTCCCTCTGTCTCCCACATCTACAGATTCCCCCATGTTCATGCATGAAACACACAGATTTTACTCCTGATCAAAACCTCACCAGTCCTTCACACCAGTTGAAAAACAGCACAGGAGTGTATACCAGTGAAATCAGGAGTTTTTCCAACAGTACGACTAAACACTTCTTTAATCAGTGTTATCAGGGTTATGGTCCCTGTTGCTGTGTGTTCATAGCAGCAGCTCTTCATCCGTGACTGTGATGGTTACTCAAACTGACAGGTCTGTGAAGGAGACAGAGTGGGTGAAGACGCCCTCTGGGTGTGAATAATTGTGTTGATCATGATCATTGATTTTCTCACTAATACTAACAGAGAGTACAGTGTATCACAAAAGTGAGTACACCCCTCACATTTCTGTAGATATTTAAGTATATCTTTTCATTGGACACCACTGACAAAATGAAACTCTGACACGATAAAAAGTAGTCTGTGTGCAGCTTATATAACAGTGTACATTTATTTTTCCCACGAAATAACTCAAAATATAGCCATTAATAGCTAAACCCCTGGCAACAACAGTGAGTGCACCCCTTAGTGAAAGTTTCTGAAGAGTCAATATTTTGTGTGGCCACCATTATTTTCCAAAAGTGCCTTTACTCTCCTGGACATGGAGTTTACCAGAGCTTCACAGGTTGCCACTGGAATGCTCTTCCACTCCTCCATGACGACATCACAGAGCTGGCAGATATTCCAGACTCTGTGCACCTCCACCTTCCGCTTGAGGATGCCCCAAAGATGTTCTATTGGGTTTAGGTCTGGAGACATGCTTGGCCAGTTCATCATCTTTACCCTCAGCCTCTTTAGTAAAGCAGTGGTCGTCTTAGAAGTGTGTTTGGGCTCATTATCATGCTGGAACACTGCACTGCCACCCAGTTTCTGGAGGGAGGGGATCATGCTCTGCTGCAGTATTTCACAGTACATGTTGGAGTTCATGTTTCCCTCAATGAAATGTAGCTCCCTGACACCTGCTGCACTCATGCAGCCCCAGACCATGACATTCCCACCACCATGCTTGACTGTACAACATGACACACTTATCTTTGTACTCCTCACCCAGTCACCACCACACATGCTTGAGACCATCTGAACCAAACACATTAATCTTGGTCTCATCAGACCATAGGACATGGTTCCAGTAATCCATGTGCTTTGTTGATATGTCTTCAGTAACGTGTTTGTGGGCTTTCTTGTGTACTGACTTCAGAAGAGGCTTCCTTCTGGGGTGACAGCCATGCAGACCAATTTAATGTAAAGTGCGACGTATGGTCTGAGCACTAACAGGCTGACCCCCCACCTCTTCAATCTCTGCAGCAATGCTGACAGCACTCCTGCGCAGATCTTTCAAAGAAAGCATTTGGATGTGACGCTGAGCACGTGCACTCAGCTTCTTTGGACGACCAACATGAGGTCTGTTCTGAGTGGACCCTGCTCTTTTAAAACACTGGATGATCTTAGCCACTGTGCTGCAGCTCAGTTTCAGGGTGTTGCCAATCTTCTTGTAGCCTTGGCCATCTTCATGTAGCACAACCAACAATACGTCTTTTAAGATCCTCACAGAGTTCTTTTCCATGAGGTGCCATGTTGGAACTTTCAGTGACCAGTATGAGAGAGTGTGAGAGCTGTACTACAAATTTGAACACACCTGCTCCCTATGCACACCTGAGACCTCACAACACTAACGAGTCACATGACATTTTGGAGGGAAAATGACAAGCAGTGCTCAACTTGGACAATTAGGGATGTAGTCTCTTAGGGGTGTACTCACTTTTGTTGCCAGGGGTTTAGCTATTAATGGCTATATTTTGAGTCATTTACAGGGAAAAATAGATTTACACTGTTATATAAGCTGCACACAGACTACTTTTCATTGTGTCAGAGTGTCATTTTGTCAGTGTTGTCCCCTGAAAAGATAAACTTCAATATCTGCAGAAATGTGAGGGGTGTACTCACTTTTGTGATACACTGTATGCAATAAGTGACACAGGCTGGCTCTCAGACACAAGCACACAGGTATCACTGATCATTTCACTACTTCATCTCCAGAATCTTCACACTGCAGAAAAAATACAAGAAAAACATGAGTGGATTTTGATATGAGCATGTGTGACAGATACCCTCATAAGCTTCTTCCTGTCTTAGGAAGAGCCCTGAAGCTGCTGCAGACCCCCCCGAGACTGTGGGCCATGGTCATTTAAAGGTCAAAGTCTGCTTTGGGGTTGAGGTCACCATGGGGGGGGGTCTAACTCAGTTACTGTGTTTCCTTCCTTGGTCACCTTGCCTTCAGCGCTGCTGTGGAATTTCTAGAGACCAGTGAGGGCCTGGTGATCACTCAAACAATCAAGTGTTTCTTTAAATCATATGCACCATGCAGCCAAGTTTAAGGCCTCATTTACATGGCAATATTTCACCCCAAAACGCAAAAGATGCAGAGAAAAATTCTGCATTTACACAGAAAAGCTGAGGGACTGGAAACACCGTAGTATGCATGCCAGACCTGTAGTCAGTGATATAACTGTCTGTGCCGTTTAAAGGAAGTTGAGGTGAGCTGATCCTCTGGTGTATACAGAGTACAACTGTGCTCAAAAGGTTACATACCCTGCAGAATCTATGATTTTTTGGCCTTATCCCAGAGATTATGAATGATAACACAAAAACCTTTCTGTCACTCATGGTAAGTAGTTGGGTGGAGACATTCATAAGAAAAAAATGTGTTTACTGTTTTTAAATCATAATGACAACAGAAAGAACTAAAATGACCCTGATCAAAAGTTTCCATCCCCCAGTTCTTAATAGGGTATATTGCCCCTTCAGTCAGGAGACTGAGATGGCCACTCCAGAACCATAACAGCAGCTATGTCCTCGTGATGAAGTCCAAGATTAAAATATATCCCAACTAAGTCCTGAACTGTCGTTTTTATCATGAGAACACAAAAGACTGGCTGATTCCTTCTGTGCAGCTGATATCTAGTGCATGAGAGAGTTATCCTTAGACGTTATTGACCGTGTCTCTATTTTTTTCCTTCCTCCACCTAGATCTGTAACTCTGTGGATTCAAATGTCATTTTTCATTTACAGCCACTCTTCTCTCTCAAACTCTCTATGGAAACAGACAGCAGTACACGCTAAATCCTCATCTAAATATGGCGGTCTGCTCCTTTTACCAACTGCACGTGCTATCATTGTATATCACTCGCAACACCCCCACTTTTAGCGCATGCAAATTTTTAGTTTGCTCATGCAGTTTAGCAAGGGGTATTTGGGATCTCAGTAGATCAGGCCCTTTGTGTACAAATGTCTTTCTTCTGTCAACTTGACTATGCAGCCCATATTTTCTCAAGTGCCTCCTAATCTTGAGAATTTTCTTCAGAGAGTCCTGTATTTCAGCTGAAGTTATCTGTAGGTTTTTCTTTGTATCCCAAACAATTTCCCTGGTATTTGTGACTGAAATGTTTGTTGGTCTGCCTGACCGTGGTTTGGTTTCAACAGAATCCCTCATTTTCCACTTCTTAATTAAGAGTTTGAACTCTGCTTATTGGCATCCTCAGTTCATTGGATATCTTTTTATATCCCTTTCCTGTTTTATACAGTTGGATTAACTTTTCCAGCAGATCCTTTAACAATTTGTTTGCTGTGTCTGTCAGGAGCTCAGAAACTCACTGAGCTTTTATACACACACACTGATTACAAGCAAATAGATCACAGGTGAGGATGGTTACCTTTAGTAGACATTCAAACTCATTTGTGTCGACTTGTGTTCATGTTATCAGGACAAAATCAGGATGTAAATTTTTGATCAGGGTCATTTTGGAAGTTTTGTGTTTTAATTATGAATTAAAACGAGTAAACTCATTTTTTCAAGTGAATGTCTTCACCTAACCACAAACCATGAGTGAAAGAAAGATTTTTGTTATCATTCATATTCTCTTTAAAAAAGGCCAAAAAATCATAAACCTGCCGTGATTTGTAAACTTTTGAGCACAACTGTATATTAAAGGCTTCTTTGTTGGTTGCAGAAATGGAGTAACAGATGCATATTTTGTCAAGGGTGGTATGTAGATCTAGTAGATGCAGCAGCACAGGCACAACACAGCAGGTCACCATTGTTTCTGTTGTTATTGTCTGGTTGTTATTGTCTGATTAGGAAAAACACACCTCAGCACATAAGCAACATTCAAAACCATTAGAACAGTAAAAACTGGAAAAACTGAAAGACCTGCACCTATGGTATGGGGGAAAGGTCAGGGTTTTGGAGTGTTGCAATACAGACACCAAGGGAAGCGCACGCAGCCTCACTTGGCCACATCGCCTCTACCTCAGCACTGCACCACAACAAGGAAGCAGATGGGGGTGACGAGCCAGCATCAAGCGTTGTAAATCTTGGGGAAAGGTTGGGGAGTTGTGGGTGAGAGCGTCTGTTTCTGAATAAACATCCCAGGAGAGTTGAGAGCTTATCAGCCTTCCAAGGGCGGCGCTCAGGGCTACACTGACAGAAGATAAGATGTTTTGGGGACAGGCAGACTGTCATTTTCCATCCGTCTTAAGTCTCTCTGGTTCCTCTCAGTATGTGGCGATCCAAAAAATCCTAATTTGTTGGTCCATTACAGCCAGGCTGACAACTTCTCCAAGTTGACGTCCACCCTACGAAAGAGTCCAAAAATCTCATCCTGCCTTCAAGCTTCTCAATTGCCAAAACTGCTGCCAACGCAACTCCCAACTTTGTACTAAATCAGGAAGCTGCCAAGTCCAAACAGCAGAAAGCCTGATATCATAATTCCAATTGTGTAGACATCTTCAACATCCTCGACAGAAAGGATCGACATGCACAAGACCCTCCACTCCTCCCAGGAGTTGATCGTGTAAATGCTGCAAATGTTTTTTTCAGGGCAGACAGCCTCTCCTTTACCCAGTCTTCTTATTGAGGAAATTTATCTCTGAAAAAGGATCCACTCTGGAGGCCGATTTTCAAAAGTTTCTGTTCAGGGTCGGCACACTTTCTGTGTAAGAGAGAGGCCGAAATGCAACAACACCTTTGTTTTTCATCCTAAACCATTGTCATGTAAATGGCCTCTGAGCATCATCTAGGAAAAACAACCAGCTTCAACATCAACTGAAAACTTCAATAAAACTGAACTTCCAAAGGGATTACAAGAACGAACAGTCAGACAGTTATCTGATTTTCAACAAGCTTGTGTTGATCCTGGTTCATTTTTAGTTGATTTAGACTTCATGCACTTTTTAGCAGCATAAAAGGTTTTTATACTTTGTTTTACATCCGTGGCAGCTCACTTGCACTTATATATCAACTGCAGTACCATTTCCGTCATGGGGCCCTTTCTCATAAAATTTTGAATCCAAATGCAATTGGTATTCGAGACAACATGACCAAGCAGAAAAATGAGAACTTAACTCTTATGTTCTCTTTGTCCAAATCACCACCACCGCAGCGGAAGGGACCGTAGGGACCACTTTCGCTGCACCCTTGGATGACTTGCTCCTCAGTTTTAATTGCACTTAAGTCGACACTATATGATACCAACCACACCACACTACATACACCCAGGGCCTTGGGGGGTGGACCAAGTGGCAAATGGTGGGTGGGGTCTCTCAGCCGATAATCTGGGAGGCTCCGCCCCCTGAGC
>RPOG01009630.1:0-11325 GCA_008086565.1 Thalassoma bifasciatum | reverse complement strand
TAATTAGGAGCTATGGGGCATTACGGAGCAGTCTCAGGTGTTGTAAAAAATACAGACGTTTGAGGAGACTGAGCAATAGAGAAGCAAATTAGAGCAGAAGCTGTCAGTCCGAGCGCTGTCCACGAGCTGCTGTGATTAATGGGTTAGCTTTAGATTACCGCTCTCTACACCTCTGCTACCAATGACTTCTCTGTTGTTAGTCCATGATCGTTTTTTTTTTTTTTTTTCAATTAATCACATTTGATTTCAAACTTTGCAGAAAGAGTCGAAAAGATTTTTTAGCCTGGCTTTTGTTTTTTTTTTCTCCCAAAGATCTCAGAGAAAAGCTTCTTCACGTTCACACATTGTCAACACATTATTGAATCGCAAATTTGTCTCCAAGATTAATCCAAGAGGAGTTAAATTAAATTTTCAGACAAATTGTGCTTAATTTCTTCTCAAACTAAGTTTATCAAAAGTAAAGCAATCGCAAAAGTGTGACTCATACTTTTTGTGCTCAAGACTTTTGTACAACCAGGGCTAGAGAAACTGCATATTTTATTCATTTATAACGTCCAAAAAAAATAGTTAAAAATTCTATTCAGAGTCTCAAAGGCCAAAGCTCTGTATGAAAATGTTTTCTTTTTTCAACCCAACGAATGAAAATCTACAACTTTTCTTGAAAAAAGCTTCAAATCTTAAAAGTTAGGAAGTCAAATTTAATATTTTCTCTCACAAAAAAAACAAGATGGTTCACCCAAAATCAAGAATTGGCAATTTATTCATTTTTTCTTCTCACTTGGTTATTTTTGCAGTTGTAATCTCAGCTCTTTCAGTAGTAAAGGTGCATCATGAGTCATCTTTCACAACCCTTGCAGTATTTTAAGACTGAAACATTGAATTACTTACCTGATATCCGCCAATTACCCTCAAGCACAATCCCTCATTCAGGCAGTTGATATTGAGCAGCCCGCAGTAGTCAATTATTTCTTCACAATTCTTCCCGGAAAAGCCTCTCAGACATCTGTTAAGAGGAGGACAGTGTCATGAAAATCAATTCACCTTCAGCCTTGAGCGCTAAAAAGGTTTTTTTTATATTATTATTATTTTCAACAAGACACAGGGAGCGATAATTTTGCTTTTACGTGACCTATTTGAGGAGAACGTGTGGGCAGGGTAGCATGTGCAAATTAACTTTCCAGTGTTCATGACCTGGATTGGCAAATGAGGGAAATTAGCATGTAAGATATGTTAAGGAGCAAAACCATTGACAATACACACCGTTTTCCTATTCTTTGCTGCAAAAACATCTCAGCTTATTCTGATTCAACCTGAGAATTACATCCTCCACTAGTGTTACTTTCCTCAACCACCAATTTTTCTTGGGCACAGATGGAACAATAACCAGCTAAAAAGGGGACTGAGATATTTATAGAGGACCATTGGGGTTTAAATCCATGATATTTTTATCCCTGTGGTTCTAATTTACTTAAAAAAAAAAAAAAAGTAATGCTATCAAAGAAAAAAATGTTATTTCAGTGTCAAAATGTAAGACTTTTATTTTGAAAATCTTCTTAATCCCACAGATAAAACGCTTGATATTAGACCACTGTGTATTCAGACTTGTCCTGAATAAATTCACACCTGCAATTCTCAGAACCACAGGGGAACAAAAAAATTAAAGACAATGAGCTTTAACCTCTGAAGTCCTGGAGTTCACATATGTGGACATTATATTTCTGCCTCTAAAACCCATAAAACTTAATTTTAGAGACACTTCCCGTGTCATCTTTTGGTGATATTACAACTTTACACCCAATTTTAGTGACAAAAAAATGTTTTTGTGACCAATAACACTCATAACTAAAAACCAGTTGCTAATAAATAACACTAAAAACATAACTTCCTTTACAAAAACCAAGTTTAGTTTTTATACTAATTAGGTCTCACTGATCCTAAATAGCAAGGGGAAATAAAAAATGAGCTCTAGACAATAGCTTGGGTCTTAAGACCTTAAAAAAATGAACACAAATATAAAAAACAAAAAACCCTTTTTCAAGATCAAATCATGTTTCAGCAATTTAGATGCAAAATTGAGACTTTTATTTTGAAACATGTGAATAATGTAATCAAACATGCCTTTTTTTTCAACACAAATTTTCTTTTTTACATCTTATTTTGGTATCTGAATGCACTGATAAGCGTATTTTATTGTGGTTTACTTCATGTCAGCTAAGGTTGGGAAGTTTGAATGCATTTGCCTCAAAGCTTGGACTAAGCGGGCACCCTTAGATTTAGCGCCAATTGATTTGACCACAGACTTGCAAGTTATCATTAACTGCTCTGTGTTTATGGCTTCATTTCTCCTTCTTTGATGATCTTTTAGACACATTTAGTAAAACTCTCCATTCAACGTGAATCTGTCACTGCGGGTGCATTTAAGGACCGTCCGTGGTTCTTTTATCTGAAGACAGAGATTAAACGTGGAGCCGCCGTGTCCACAGAAAGAGTGTTTTCTTTATACTTGACTTGGAGTAAGGATCATTCTTCTTGTGTAAGGTCTTTGTCTAATGACCTTTCCTTCCTCTATAGATCAGCAGAGACAGCGCAGCAGCTTTACATCGGGAGGAGGAGAGTTCAGGATCAATTATTACACAAGAGAAAGCGTTAGGAGAGAGAAATGTTGTCGATTCAAAGACTTGATTTTAACACCTGAACACTCATTTCTGAACAGCTGCATGAATGACTCAGAAAGAGATTTGAACAAAAGGTATAGATAACAGGCTAACCCGGGTTCAAATAGAGAAACCTCTGTTGTCAATGTTGTTGCTTCTATTTATTTTTCATTGTGACTTTATTTTCTTCATTTGATTTAGTGACTTTATTCACAGGTCATATACTCTGTGTTTTCAACTGACTGTCCTTGCATGTTAGGTCGGTTTAAGATCAATTTGATCACTGGACAATAATCCAGCTGCCCCTGATGTTTCCTTTGTTGTAAGATCACTCTTTTGTTCTGTATATCCTGAAATCAAATTGAAAATTCAATAAAAATATTGTTGGGAAACAAAAAGTACAGAAAAAATAAGCTGCTTTGACTTTGAAAGGTCAAAAAAGGCAAGAAAAAAAAGAACTTAAACTGAAAGTAATTTTTGCCAGAGGACCAAAACTAAGCCTGAATTCAAACCACTGCCCTAGTATCAAAAAATAATCAGGAATTAATTTGTAAATCATAATAACAATGTTATTATAAACTGTAGTGTACGAACCCTTCAAGTTCAGCTCTAAAAATGATCAACTAAGAGTCTATGAAAATTGTTATCTTACTTCTCGTAAAAACATCTTTTCAGACTCAGTATGAGACACATTCACCTCGCAAGACCAGAAAATGTTTGATGTCAAGATATAAAAGACAAAAATTAAGCCTGGATAACTTAAAATGAGTGAAAACAGAATCCGGCAAAGAGGTTAGAAAATGTAGTAATAAAATATCTTGACATATAAATACTACTAAATAAAAAAACAAAAACAAATATTAAAAAAATAAATATTAATATAAAAATAAGTATAATAATAATAAATATAAATATTAAATACTACCACTATGCAACTTTTGTTAAACTGCTTCATCTAATATCTGCATCCTTGCACCACTCACCACTGCACTATTATCATTTTTTTTTTAACCTGTAAATATTAGATTTATCTATTTGTTATTCTTTTTTATTTATAGTATATAATTCTTTCTGCAAAACCTTTTATTATAATCATTATTTTTTTCCTTGTATATTCAATCATACCTGGTGATTAAAGTTGATTCTGATTCTGATAAATAACGTCTTAAATGAACACATTCAGGACTTCAGACACTATTTTTGTAATTCAAGTAGACTTTTTTTTTACTTGTCAGGTGACTTTGGTCCATATTGAGTCAACATGATATTTTGTGAGAATAACTTAAAAAAATGTTCTCAGATTTTACTGTTTACAGTGAATAATGATACAAACATGTGGTGCTTTGTAGCTACAACAAACTGTTAACTGTAACAGAGTGTAAAGAAACTCCTGAAGCTCCTGACTGACTTCTCACTTCCAAACTTATTCAGCAGAACTTTTAACACAGATACTTCAGGATGAGTGATGCATTAAAATTAGGCTTTCTGCAGGAGAGTACACAAATGCAAAAAAATCAGTATTGAGAGATAACTGATCTTGTAACTGATGATTTAATTTCAATAAGTAGGTCATGAGGAGTACACGGTAGTTTTTTAGTTAATTCAAACTAGAGAAAACAGTTTTGTAACTTCTTTCTGCGATGGATTTTCACACATTTGATGTGCAAGCTGGTATCCACAGCTCCGGGGCATTTTATTAGAGGAATAAGTTATGAAACAAAGTTCTGCAGTTAATGGTTCATGTTCATCCAGAATAACATTTGGCTCACTGATGTGTCTGAATGTTTCTTCTGTGTTTGAATGTTTTGGATAATCATTCCGTAAATGTCAGAGCCAAATCAGCTGCGGCGGGTTGGTATTCACGGAGCGTAGAACGTTCTGTAGGAAGAGCTCATTGTTGATTTCTGTCTCGACGTGGGATTTATCAGCAGCCAGGAATGAAGCAGAGCCAGACAGGTAGGAATTAGAGCTTCACAATCCTAATCACGTTAATAACCTCTTAACCTCCACCAGGTCGTCGGCCATCAGAGTATAAACACTAACGCCTTCATCGAATATTGGAAAGTTTAGATTATTCACATTTCAGCCGCCAAGTTTGTTTTACAGTTTTCTTCACCAACAAAACAAAATCAGTAAAAGAATCTCTCAGATGCCGATTACAACAACAACGTGGACGTCCTACCTGTTTGGGGTCATTACGTCACATCCTGACACCCGTACCCTGAATATTCACTCTCCTTTCCACCAGAGGAATCCAGAGTTCAAACATATCAAAAGTGTTGTTTCATCAAATTATTCCAAGTGGTGAAATTTCTCCTGTAAAGTCCGTTGTTTGTCTGTCTGTCGTGTCCGTTCTCATCAATAACAGCAGCTTCACAGTCTTAGAGCATTTCCTCCTTGTTTTTCTTAGACTCCTGGCTACAAGACAGAAGTGTCCCCATCTCAAGACTTGAAGATTTGATGCCAGGAGAGCCTGATTTATACAGGAAGTGCTCTCTGCTTGACACAGTTAAGGTGTTAGCTCATGCTGTGTAAAAGCCTCCTAACAGCCTTGTTTCTCTGTTATCAGCCCTGAAAATCACATGTACAGTTACAGACAGCCTTAACTTTCACAAAAAGCCTGCTGTAGCTGGATATATTGGAGAAAAATTGATATTTTTGCCGCACGTAATCCTTTACGTTTATGTGCGCAACAGGAGCGGTGCAATCCGTGACAAGGAGCTATAATTTCACAAATTTTAGAGAACTTTTTCAGAGAGAACAAAGTTGACCACAGAGAAGATACTGGGCACTGAAACAGCTGGTTTGGTTTCTGTGAAGACGTCACATGAAACTGTGGAAAACATGGATGCATCTGCTGGTGTTTGGTCACCTAAGACTAAAAACTCTCTAACTCCTACAAGGTTTGACCTAGAAAGCTCAAATTTAATCCAGATGTAGATGAGAAGGTGTAGAAGTGATGTGTTGGATGTCTCATGTCTGGCATGAAGCATCTTGAAGTGAATGGTGCTCTAAAATTGGTAAGAAAAATGAAGTGGGAAAGATTTATGCATTTATCCTGATGTGGACTTCAGCCACATATAAAAACATGACATTTTCTAAAACCAAAGACCTAAATCTTTCAAATGAGGTGTCACTGATGAATTTTGACTTCATGGTTCGACAGTTATAAGCTCTGAATCATAACATGGTAAAAAGGCCAGAATTGATTGGGGTGTAAGAGGTTAAATGGATGGAATATAAAAAAAAGAGACATTTCTTCCCACTCTCTGAAGAAGACGCTCAAACACATGAGACATCCCCGTCATGTGTAAAGGTGCCCATCACTGTGGCCTCTATTACTGTAGATCCCTGTATGTGTTTCACCTGCATACATAATCACCTCCCCTGGACACACAGGTGGCATTGTTGAGACACGGCGATGGGCTGCACGGGCTCAGCTGCCTCCTGCACGCCGGGGCCACGGTCCCATCTGCACACACACACTCCGAGTCCTGCACACAGAGGCACAATAAACCAGGTCAGCTGTCAGCCTGGAGGAACGGGGTTAGACTGCACACGGGATCATTTCCTGTAGGGACATGATTAATAAAGGAGCACTTCACTGTCAGGATGAAACTAATCGGTATTGCCTGAAACAAGAATTCATTACTGATTGATAATTATGTGTGGACCAATCTGAGCTGTTGGATTCTTCTTCTGTGTTGTTACAGTTCAGCTATACACAAAGACACACTGCTGGATACAAGATGTTCCTCACACTTTCATTATCATCTATTTATGCTTTCCTAACTTTCTATGTTTCTATTTAACCCTGTAAAGCCCAACCTATCAAAAAACAGTCAGAAAATTAAAAATTTTTGGAACTGAGATGTTTTTTAACCCTTTTAACAAAATCCACTAAAAATTCTGCTTTATCGTTTCATTCATGATATATTTCTTGTATCACATTTGACACCCTGGGCAGTTTTGCAAACTATTTTATCTATTTTATAAAAGTTTTTTTTAGTAAATATGCATTTATTTCATGCAGAAAACACTTTTTTAAAAAGAAAAAGTAACTATTTCCATGTTATTCTTTCTGCAAATTCTTGAAAATCAAGATTGATGATTTTCCTGAAAGTAGGTGAGTGGATGATTTCTTGAGAGCAGACATTTTGAAAAGGGACAAACTGATATGACAATCCTCAAGGTGGTAGAATATACTTTTAAAATATTTTTCACAGGTTTTTTAACAAGCTATTAATCATTTTGATGAGTTAGAGGTCTTTGAACTCTTGCATCAAATATGATACGTTTGGCTATAAAGGGTTAATGTGTAAATTTTACTTAATGTAAAATTTAAATTTCTCTTTCTATTGGTTCTTATCCTCTTACCGTGTGCCTATTATTCATTTAGGCTTTAAAAACTGGGACCTGAGTACTAATTTTGACAATTAGTAGCTGTGAATAGCAAGGCTCTTAAAATCAGAATCAAAATTGTGTTTTATTACCAAGTACATTTACACATACAGTAATTTCCCAACTATAAGTCGTTGATTTTTTCACACACTTTGAACCCTGCAGCTCAAAAAATGATGATAATTTCTGAATTTTTACGGGAAAATGAGCTTCATGCTGCCAACACATTTAGGCCCCGTTTACACGACAATGTTTCACAACATTTCGCCAAAAATCGCAGTGAAAAAAACATGTTTTTTCCTTCAGTGGGCTGTAAATCACCTAGCAGAAGTTAGAGCAATTAAATCTAACTCATTAAAGGAATAATCTTGCTGGTTTAGCTTTGTAGGTCATAAAGAAGCACAAGAATTTCAGACTCTTGAATAATGTGTAAAAACTCCTTACTGCAGCTTAAAAGAATAGTATGTTGGATTGATGAGCTGAATCAAAGTTTTTTTATGTAGTTAAAGTTAAAAAGACAGGCCGTATGCTCTTATAAAGTTAAAACAACTCTTTGCTGAAGCCCAGCTGAGATGTAAAGGCAAAGATTGGAGAATGAATGATCACTCGACACCATGTTACTTTAAAGAAGCTGATTCAGTGTCTGAATCCAAAGTTGCACATCAAACATATAAAATTTTAACCAGGCAAACCTCACTGCTTGAGTATTTTCTGAGCTTCTTTCTCTCTTGTTCAATCACAACAAGTCTGAATATTAGAAGCTTGTTTCACCACAAAGTCCCTTATAAACATCACCAGTCACAGGCTGCAGTTTTCTGCCTTGTTTCTTAAATGTTGTTGCTTAAACTCCTCCTGTTTCTCCACCAGCTTACACCAATAAGGAGACACAAGATACTCAACTTACTCACAAAAGTCTATTGGTGACGGAGAACAAGATCCTGTGAGTCATGGACTTTCAAGTTAACTTTTATAACATGGTTGATAATGCTAAGTGGAAAAAGAAAGCGCCTTAAAGAAATGCCTTCGACCTGCAGCTGGAGACGAGTCAAAGGCACTTAGTGAATCTTGTTGGAGTGATATAAATCTCGACAAACAAGCCAGCACTTAGAAAGAACACAAAAAAAAAAAAAAACCCTGTCACCTTGCTTGTCATGGAGGCTAACGGACGCTGTCTTCACTGCGTCAAAACAAAATGAGACAAGACTAACAAGTGAGCCGAAGGTAGCCGCTGACAGAGCCTGTCACACATCAATTAATACTGAGGACCATCTCCAAAATTGGCTGGGTCCACTTCCACTGATAAATGAGTCGTCTGATTTGGGATTTCATTTATTTATTTATTTGAGGAGCTTCTTTGTGGCTCGTTTCCGCAGACCTGGCTGCTTGTTTCTCCTCAACAAATTCCAACAGTGAGGGTCAGATAATTGCAACACATATGCACAACCACATACAGGTTCTCATGTAGGTTTATAAGATTTTATCTCCTGGCTTTCTTGCAGATCCTTCAGCTTTGTAAGAGGCACACAGCAAAGAGTTCAGAGAGTTCAGCTTCTGAGGTAAAAGTAAGCGGCAACCTCCGGTCTGAAAAAATGAGACAACACAGAAGTGGTAAAAAGCTGCTGTTCCTCGAGTGACCGCTTGAGGCTGGCTCCGGAAGTACTGGAAGTCTCGTACACATGAATGCAAATAAAGGACGTTTTCAGAGCAGAAATTATCGTATTTAAAGCCTGGTACAAACTCAGTCTCCCGTCTGTATCGCTGATTTCGCTAACGGCACACACTGTGAGGGGGGTGAATTTTTTTCAAACTCAGCTGTTTGGGAGATATTAGGATTGAGAGCTTGACCAATCAGAGCCACAGCTCAGATCACGTGACTGATGGGTGCCCAATGGCTGTGAGTTTGGACACTCGTCACTCATCCAAAAATATGGCCGCGCCCGCTGTTTTGCTTTAAAA
This sequence comes from Thalassoma bifasciatum, assembly GCA_008086565.1. NCBI lineage: Eukaryota > Metazoa > Chordata > Actinopteri > Labriformes > Labridae > Thalassoma > Thalassoma bifasciatum. The sequence goes on along the minus strand of RPOG01009630.1, from coordinate 2,314 downwards.
CAGAGCTGCAGTAACAGATGGGTGATGTCACGGAGACTACGTCCATGTTTTATACAGTCTATATGTTAAACCAATCGTCAATTACCAATTTCTTCAAGATATCCTTGAGCAAGGCACCAAACCCCAAACTCCTTTGTCGTCTGTTGTTTTGAAGTGCTTAATGAAACAGTTTATTTGTACTTGCAAACACTGCCTACCCTGTTATAACCGGCACTATTTCTTTAAAACGCCATTCTTCAATAATTTTAAATCAAGAAATCATCTTTTCTATAATGTTTTTTTTTTACCATTCTGTTTAACCCTTAAGTTTAAAGTTGGGTATTATTCAGGAGTCAGCTGTTTTCATGGTCAGTTGCTTTTGCATAACAATGTCGTGAAAACAAAATAGCTACACACATCTGCAAAAACTCAACTGTGAACTTTGTAGTTTGTTTGCATGCCAAACTAGTAGTTAGCTGTATAACTTTTAATGAAACACCAAAGAGGAAAACCACATGCCTAAGCACGGAGAATGTTCTCAAAGCTGATACTGTCAGCTGTTCACACAATTTTGCAAAACTCGTAACCTTAATATCTTTAAAATGGTCGAGTAACTAAATGCTACAAGAGAAATGATCTATACAGACTAAAATATTTCCTGAAACGGGCTTTGAACATGTTTATTTCTGCTGTAAAAACGGACTTTCTGAATGGGTGTGTATGTGGTTTTCTGCGCTTTTGGAGCCAGCCCCTAGTGGACATTTAAGGAACTGCAGTTTTTTAAATGTCATTCTTCACAACCAGAAGTTCCTGCTTGGTTCAAACAGTCATTAATTAGTCATTATGGGATATAAAACCCCATGAGAGTGTGACAGGAGACTAACACAAAGCAAAGTTTCAGTTTTATAGTAAGAGAAATAAGTTCAAGTTGAAAAGTTGAGCAGAAAAAAGGAGTTTGGATTGAATTAGTCTTGGTTTGTTGGCTTATTGGAAACAATAAGATCCTTCAAAGACAGACTGTTAAACCACAATAATCAATGCAAATGAAAGATTTCAGCATAAAGGACTTTAACTTGTTCTTCTTGGAGATTTGAATTTTTTGAGTGTAGTTTGAACGACCTGATCTGGTCATGACCTGCTTTATTTTTGCTTGGAGTCAGCGTCAGTCCCTCAAAGTCCAGCTCTGGCTCTGATCTCGATGCATTCAAACTTCTGTGGGTGGTTTTTTAATGCAACACTAATGAGAAGTTAATCTGTGTGTTTGTGTATTTGTACTGTTTGCTTACAAATGTCTACTGACCATTAAAAGCAAACACTGATCCTTCTGTAATCCAAAGTTAAAGAGATATAAAATTCACATTAAGCCTCTAGAAAGATATTTGTGTCGAGCCGGAGAATATTTTGATAAATGTCCTCTTTGGTCTGCTTTACCCTGTTATTCTACCGTGGGCTGCGGAAATGTGCAGTGCACTCAGCACACTGTAATGAACAAAAACAAAGGTCAGAGAAAGACAATTAGAGCATTACTGTACTTTTCTCTAGTGTATCCTCACAAACACTACAGCCTTTGCAAAACGTACGACCACCAATTCTAGTGAAAGGTTGAAAATTACAGCTGGCGTCCAATTACAAAAAGCTTTTGATGAGAGCGGTTTCAAACTGGTACTTAAGTATGCGCTGGGTCATTCAATCAAAATGCTAGAGGAAGCAAACACTCACTTTCCCTCGGCTCATCTGCACCAGGAAATATTAATTGCACTCACAGCCTTCAGAAAGAAGCTATTTGATGTTTTTTGAATACACTAAATTAATTTTTATATGCTGTTTTCTTCTTAACTACCTACTCCAGCAAACAAATAAGAGAAATCAAATCCTCACGTGTACCTCCGCTGTGCAAATTTGTTCTTCTTGACATGCGTATGTCATGCAATCTATGTCGGGTATGGAGTCGCAGAGGAGCCCTCCGAATCCCTCTGGACAAACACACACAAAACCTTTTGGCTTTTCTTCACAAGTGGCACCATTTCTGCATGGGTTTGGATCACAGGGAGCACGTCTCTTCTCGCAAGGTGGGCCTGAAAAACAAAAACAAAATATGTTCGATGAGCGTCAAAGTTAAGATTTGCTTCAAAGTCGTTCGTCCACTTTGATGCCTGAGAAGAAACGTCTGACTCATTTTACATTCCACGTAGGAAACGGTGATTGACGTCTTTTTAATCAATTATTTCACAGTATGGACCACTGCCTGATTGCTTTGAGTCACTCTGCATGTCCATAATTTAAGCAAATAGTCTCATAATTACTTTACGCTAAAGGAAACACTAACTGTATATGA
>RPOG01009623.1:0-11334 GCA_008086565.1 Thalassoma bifasciatum | reverse complement strand
CTTGCATTTTCACAAACTGTACTTTCTTTATGTAAAAATACACAGCTGGACCATAACTCTGCCCTCGTGCCAGGGTAACAGAACCCAACCTTGAGTCTCTTAGGTTGCGAGACAATAGTATAGAGAAGCATGGGGTTAAGAACCTCAACAGGTTCTCTTGCTAATGTGTTAGTCCCTGGTATATGAAATATGGTCTGTGGCAATAAAATAAATGTCTCTGAGCATCAAACATTAAGTGATCTTCCCTAAGCAGGAAATCTGATTAGCCAACCTTCAAGCAATGGAAAATTAAAGAAAAACAGGTTATTTACCCCATCTGAGACAGGACACAGGTCGAAATAATTTGTCTGGTCTGTGATTCAACAAGCTGTTACTAGCTTCTTTAACACCTCAGGGCAGGAAATCACTATTAGTATATACAGTTGTGCTCGAAAGTTTACATACCCAGAGCAGAATTGATTATTTTTTTGGCCTTTTCTTAGAGAATATGAATGATAAAACAGAAAAACTGTTCTTTCACTCATAGTTAGTGGTTGGGTGAAGCCATTTATTAACAAACAACTGTGTTTACTCTTTTTAAATCATAATGACAACAGAAACTACCAAAATGATCCTGATCAAAAGTTTATACACCCCAGTTCTTATTACCGTGTATTTACCCCTTTAACATCAGTAACAGCTTGAAGTCTTTGTGGTCGTTGTGGATGAGGGTCTTTATTTTCTCAGATGGTAAAACTGACCATTCTTCTTGGCAAAAAGCCTCCAGTTCCTTTGAATTCTTGGGCTGTCTTGCATGAACTGCAGGTTTCAGATGTCCCCAGAGCGGCTCAAGAATATTGAGGTCAGGAGACTGAGATGGCCACTCCAGAACCTTCATTTTATTCTGCTGTAGCCAATGGCAGGTCCACTGGCCTTTTGTTTTGGATCATTGTCATGTTGGAACGTTGAATTACATCCCATGTGCAGCTTCTGGGCTGATGAGTGTAAACTTTCCTCCAGTATTTTCTGATAACATGTTGCATTCATCCTTCATTCATCAGTTTTGACCAAGTTTCCTGAGCCTTTGTAGCTCACACATCCCCAAAACATCAGTGATCCACCTCTGTGTTTCACAGTAGGAATGGTGGACCTTTCATCATAGGCCTTGTTGACTCCTCTCCAAATGGAACAATGTTTATGGTTGTGGCCAAAAAGCTCAATTTTGGTCTCATCACTTCAAATGACTTTGTTCCAGAAATTTGAGGCTTGTTTCTGGGCTGTTGGGAATATTGAAAGCAGGATGCTTGGTGGCGTTTGTGTAGAAATGGCTTTCTTCTAGCAATTTAACCATGCAGCCTATTTTTCTCAAGTGCCTCCTTATTGTGCGTCCTGAAATTTTTTTTTAGAGAGTCCTGTATTTCAGCTGAAGTTATTTGTTGGTTTTTCTTTGCATCCCTTACAATTGTCCTGGCGATTGTGGCTGAAATTTTTGTTGGTCTACATGAACATGGTTTGGTATCAACAGAATCCCTCATTGTCCACTTCTTAATTAGAGTTTGAACTCTGCTTCTTGGAATCCTCAATTCCTTGGGTATCTTTTTATAACCCCTTATTGTTATGTACAGTTTGATTGACTTTTCCTGTTGATGCTTTAACAATTTTTGGTTTTCCCCTGTTACGTGTTGTAGTTTTGTGTATTTATGTGTGTGTGTGTGTGTGTGTTTTCCTCCTGCGCTTTACTTCTGCAGGTGCAGCCCTGGCCTCCACTGCAGCAGCAGGTGATTGAGCTCATCTGTGGCTGCTTGGCAATCAGGAGGACAGGTGTAAGAGCAGGAGGGAGAAAGCGGTTGGGAGCCGGTGGGTCTTAGGCCCCATCCACAGGAAGACAAAACGGGGTCAAAACGTATACGCTTTTTGCCGTATCTGCGTATCATCCATACGAAGACAGAGTTTTGTGGGTCTGTAAACGATCATTTCTGAAACCAGGTTCCAAAGTGGGAAGATTTGGAAACGCTGTGTACGCGGCCCCTTGTAAACTGGCTCTCTGCAACTTTTCAGATACGCTGACGTCATATTTTCACATTGTCATTAATACACATGCGCCACAAGCATCACTATGGCAACAACAACAACAACAACAACAATGGCGGTGTACTATGTAGCGTATGTGTTGATGAAGCTGGTGACCATGCTATCCCTTTAGCAGCTAAATCTCCTCCTTCTCAACCACCACAGAGTTGAACAAACAATCATAGAGGACACAGTACGGCACAACTTCTGCCAAAAGTGTTCATGCACATTGTTTTTCTTCTGTTTCCACTTGTTTCCCTCATATCGTTACAGCGCCCCTAGAGGTCTTGCAAGTGTTTTACAGCGTCTTCATGCGTATCGAGTGCATTCATATAGACGCATACATTTTCTGAGACGCCTTCATCTTTATGACGATCATTTTGGAAACTGTTAAGTGTTTTGACTGTGTGGATGAGGCCTAAGAGACACACAAAAAAACAGACTGTAGTTTTCAAAAATGTACCTGAGTAAGCCTCAGTCCTTCTAGGAGAACATTTTGTTGACAGATGAGCTTTAAGTAGAGCTTTTTGGAAAAGTAAGTCATTCTACAATTTACAGAAAACAGAACAAGGTCTACGAAGAAAAGAATACAGTGTCTAGAGTCAAACATGGTGGAGGTTCAATGATGTTTTGGGGTTGTTTTGCTGCCTCTGGCACTGGGGGCCTTGACAGTGTGAAGGAGTCATGAAATCTGGAGATGATCAGAATCTTTTGGGCTGTAATGTAGGGCCTAGTGTCAGAAAGCTGGGTCTGTGTCAGAGGTCATGGGTGTTCCAGCGGAACAATGACCCAAAAAATACCTCAAACAGCACCAAGAAATGGTTCATGACAAAGTGCCAGAGAGTCCTGAAGTTCATATTTTTCAACAATTTCAGTCCTCAGTCTTAAGTCCTCAGACACTCCTCAGCTATTCTTTCTCATCTCCATTCTTGGTGTGACACACAAAGGCTCGCAACACAAAGGTTGAGTCAACTTTTATACATTCTAACTGGTGTCAGGTGTGATTTCTATATTACCAGCACCTGTTACTCACCACAGCTGATTTTAAACAAGCATCACCTGCTTGGAATTAAATGATTTACCCACAATTCTGAAACAGTGCCAACTATTTTGTTCGGCCCATTTTTTCTGTTTTGTGTAAAACTGTGTCCACTTTGTCTTTTTTGTCTTTTTTTTTTTTTNCTGCCATTTACAAAAAATTGGAGCACAATTCACAACATCTGCTGGGATGTGAGAGACTACGGCTGGTAATGTTCCAAATGTAAAGACGGATTATTGTGTCTATAAATGATGGACTGTGATGTGAAACAGTAACGTTTAAAAAAGAACGAGAATTGTCTGGAAATGTCAGAACATCTATGCGCACTCTGATGATAATCTCCCGAAAAATATTACAAATATTAATATTGATAATGCTGCACCTTCATCAACGAGTTCATTGTCAAAAGGACATGCTATGTTTGTGACAAAAGTCGACTTGTATGTTTCTTAAATAACAGACAGCAGAGCCATGTTACGCCAAAACTCGCCGCTGACTGAAAGAATGAGTAAATCAAATATGGTGTGTGGTTGAAAGAGGGCGGAGACAGAGAGGAACTCCAGGTTCATTGACAAAAACCTGGTCCAGACCAGGTTAGTTTCACAGTGTCTGTTACTACAGTAACTGACCCAGAGCTGAAGTTACCTCTCTTTGAGAAACAGGTTAGAGTTACCCCTCTTTCTCTGTTTGAGTTACCTCGATTTGTGAAACGGAAAATTCAGAGTTTCCCTCATTTCAGGGTTAATAGACTCAGAGTTTTCACTAAACCTGCTTTGTGAAACGGACCCCAGGGTGGTGAACCACACTGACCTGCCCCTTTGGCTGGTTAAAACATGGTTAACTTTTCCTGGGAACAAAGACATATGCTCAAGTGCCCTTTTGTGCCCCTGATCATCACAAGGTCTGTACATACCATTGCTTGTTACGATAAAGGGTGGCTGCACCTTGCACCAACATAAACCTGCTCTAAAGTTCCAAGTTTACAGCACAGTCGTACCTTGCCTTCAAGGAGGCGCACAAAGGAAACCCAAGAGCGCAAAGCCATTTTCTAGCTTGTTACACATACCCAGGGATGTAGAGCTGTGGTGACACTCATGATTAGATATCAGGGGTTTTGCTGATATTGAAATGTATTGAGTGTTACCTTATTGAGATAGAGAGGGAGATGGACATAACTAACCACTCAACCAACATGTTGACATTTTGAGATTGAATAGTAACTATTTTACATGCAGAATACAAAGCAGCAGTATGAAATAGCAGTAAAAATTGATAAATATTTATAGCTTTTGTTTTTGTTACAAAGCACAAGATTTAAGTTATTATTAGCTCCTGTCTGCATCTCCAGATACTTCAATAATAAATGAAGTATATTTTTGTTCCTTGAGTGTAAATGTACTGCACAGAACCTTTTTGGTAAATAAAGCATCAAGTCATTTACTTACACAACTTTAACAGTGGCAAGGGCACAACAAACATGCTCTCTCAAACCTGGTTTCCTTAAGTCCAAAAGTTTAGATCCTTCATGTAAATAACAACATGTGTGCCTAGTGGCACACATGTTGTTTCCGATTTTTTACTGTGTCTCTGTAAGGGCCTGGATCCTTAACCAGTAAACTGTGGTTGGATACACTCTATCTCACTTGGCACCATACATTTTTATCCGTGCCTTGTAGATCACAGAAATAGGGTCCTATATCTCACTGTTACTGTGGAATGAGGGGACCATTGCAGACAGATGAGCAGTGTTTTAGTATCTGAGGTTTTCCTTAAAGCAACATCAGCCCATCTGAGACCACTGAGCCTCAGGTTAAGCTGGGTGGCCAGGCATGGCTGCTGGTGTTGCCCTGAGCTGGTCCAGGTGCTGCTGACTACAGTGGAAAAGACCTCTCACTTACATTTGGCTGGATAGATGCAGAGAGAGAGAGAGAGAGAAAGCTGTTTTCTGCAGTTGCCCATCTGCAGCAGCCGTAACACTATGTGCTTGATGGACCAGGTCAGGATGTAGCAGTATGAGAAAATTCTGAGCAAACTGAAGTGAGGATTAGACACGACATAGAGAAACAGATCCTGAACAAGTCATAAAATAAAACTTCAATGTGCACATTGAGTGAATTTGGTATAGTGACATGCAGTAGTTATACTAATGAACAATCCATATTGACAAGTATTAAATGGTGCTACAGATCAGAACAATTCATCAGACATCATTAGCCGTTTTGCTTAATGATTCTGTAGTTACATGTTTTTAGCTACAGTAAAATAATGCATCCAGATTTATTCAACTGGTTGAAATTCAGCGACTGCCTTGACAGCCTGTGTTAAATTATTTTTCCAAAATTACAATTATGATGAACAATTACAATTTGAAACATGAACTAAAGATGTCGATGACTAAATCCTGCTTTCCATAAATCAACCTGGAGTTTAGAGGTTGTGGTAAAAAGGCTCTGTTAGTGGCCTCTGTCTCTGCGCCTGGGGTCTGGCCGTCATTTGAGGATTCTCCTCCTCCCTCTTGTTTACCTTTTAGCTCAGAGTCCTTTCTGTCATTATGCGCATATGTTTATGTATATGTTTGTGGTGTTGCCACAGAACCTTATGTTTTCTTGAAAACATCACAGCTAGCATTGTTTGGTATCCAGCTGTAAAGTAACATCAAAGATGCTCCTCTCTGCCATCATGGAGCAGGCAGTGCATGTCTGAGTGACATAATTGAGTGGCAACACTCACGGTACAGGAGGAGGCAGGGGGAGGGGCAGAGTGCACACAAAACTGAAACTTAAGGACTGATCTCATCAAGCAAGTACTTGTCATACTGATATTAATCTTTGTATTGGTCTATCACTATTTTAGATTGATCAGCCAATGATCAAGGGAAATGCCTTTGATGATGCCGCAACGATAACAACCCAGATACAGCAAGAGTCTTCTGCCTTCACTTAACCAAACTTAAACGTCATGTCACTCTAAATTTCCATCTTCAAGGCTCTCCAGGTGGCAGGCTACAGTTATGGAACAAATATGAAGCACAGGAGACTCACAGTGCCAGAGCTCTATGAAGATTTTAAAGGTCAAGCCCTGCAATGGCTGAGAGGATAATGTGTTTCATTTCAACAGAACGACTGGTTCCAGCAAAATCTCACTTTTCAATGTTGGCTCACATTTCATTAATGGGCTAAAAGGTCTTTCCTTTTATAGCAGCTCAAGTTTAGTTGATGCAATCTAATAGGACAAGACAGGATAGCACTTTAGTGACTTTTCACGTATACATTAAGATTGAGAATAGAACTTTTGAAAAGTGAATCACTTGATCTATGCTATTTACCAGTTATAAATTGGTACACCAGTTCATAAACCTTCTTAAACAGTACGCAGTCATGTGTACTTTCCAGGCTGGCCAATCAGCATGAAAGTTGTGGGAGAGGACGCGTGGCTGGCAGCGTGGCTGCAGAGACCACAGCCACCTCGCAGCTCATGAAGGCCTCCATTCACCTTCATTCACACAATATTCAGGCAGGAGAGAGACTTCCCCAGTGAAAACAAGCTCCGTTTAAAGAGAAAACAATTGGCCCTCCTGGACAAATTCCTGCCAATTTGCCGGGGCAGGGGAGGCAGGAGAGGAGCGTCGTGAGTGATGGACGCCTGCCCGTCTAGCTGCTAAATGCGTGTGTCTGTGTGTGTTTGTATGTGTGCGCGTGTCTGTGTGCTACTACATGCCTAAAGAGCGCCAGCACTTCACTTCCATCAGGCTCAGCTTTAACACGTCCCTGATGCATCCTGTTCTGGAGTTTCACTCGTCAAACTTCCAACATCCCCTTCCTCCAAACACTCAGCCCTCTCATCTTATATTCGAAAACAAATGTTTTTCTTTTCTGTTTTTCTCTTTTTATTATTATTTTTCTATGTGTCAGTTTGAAAGTTGATCCGAAAGGCTAAATTAAATTATAGAAAGTAAATATTTTCATTCCTTTTCATTAATCATGTTGTGAGCCCTTCTGAATAAACCGGCAGTGTGTGTCAATTTAACACACGATGCAATCCGAGTCAGAGTATAGTTTGACTTTCCATATTTATTTTTCTGGCTTATTAGAAATAGTGCTGCTTGTTCAGCAAAGCCCTGTGAGGGTGCACTGTGCTGCGGGAAGATGGGGGAGGAAATGTGGGGGAAACCTCCCCACACTTTGTGTGTTCTCGTGGAAGTATGCTCACTGTTCATTCGTGTGTTATTCAATTCTATGTGTGTGTGTGCAAGTGTGTGTGCTTGTTACAGTAGCCAGACTGTCTGAGCAATTAGCAGGTGGGTCTCGTCTTTAACACTTTGGACGTGCGTGTTTGTTTGTGTGTGAGGTTCAGGTGTTACTGATGTGAGACAGGGAAATGAAGGATTGGCTCAGCGTGTGTGAACGTCAGAGTGTGTGTGTGTGTGTGTGTGTGTGTGTGTGTGTGTGTGTGTGTGTGTTACAGAGGTCTAAGGCTAAAGCTGGTGTTACATTTTATTGCAGCATCCAAAGGTGTTATGTTACTCACACAATCTGTGGTTGACCAAAACTGGATCGTATTTGACAAATACAGCAAATACAACTTTTACATTATTATTATTATTATTATTATTATTATTATTATTATTATTATTATGTAAAAGCAATTTCAAATGACTATAAAGCTTTATCACCAATGAAGCACATTAATATATATATATATATATATATATATATATATATATATATATATATATATATATATATATATATATATATATATATATATATATATATATATATATATATATGGAATAAAAGGTTGTAGAGGTTGGATATTTCAGTTTTTATTTTTTAAATTAATGGATCCTGATTTCAGGCAGAAATAATAAAAAAAGCCAGGCTAACTGCATCTGGTACATTTTATCACCTGACAGTAGCTTGCTAACTAAATTATCTTAAATAGGACCAAAGTCCTCTTTTGCTACACACGTTCTTCATTTTCGTTTTAAAATTATGTCTGGGGGGCTTTTATAAAAGTCCCCAAAATGTTTGGGTTTTTCTCAGCTTGTTGTATGGCCCATCTTAAGTTAAAATATTTTGATAATGGTTAAAATTCTGAGATGAAAGATTGCCATTTTGAGATAAGATTTCAAAAGTTCAAGGTTTAAGGTCAAAATGTTGAGGTAAAAAAGTTGAAATTTTATGATGAAACTTTGACTTTATCTCAAAATGTCCATTTTTATTACAAAGTTTGTACTAGATATGGTCAAAAAGCAAATCTCAATAAAGCCAATTTTTCACATTAATGTTTTCAAATGGCAGAAATTTGCTTCTGCATATTATTCATATATACTTTTTGCAAATTTCCACTTCAAACAGAAAAGGAGTGGTTGATATAAATGCATGGGCTATGACGTTATCTCCAAGGGAACAGGGTCCTTGACGTGGGTTATTAGAATATGGTCACCTGATATTTAATATAACAATGACATTCAATTTTACCATTTAAAGATAGTTTTTCCATTCAAGTTTGTTAAAAATGGAACTGAAAGACTTTTTAAAACTTCTTGAGCTGTTTAGCTGCTTAGCTTTGGCTGTGTTTTACCTTTAAGCAGAGCCTCTATTCATCCTATCACTGCCTCTTTTTTCTGTATGAGAAAAGAAAAGGTAGTAGCATGAGGACTCACAAATATGTTCAGTAAATATAACAACCTTCTTTGCTAAAGATAGGCCTGGTGTAGCTAAAGATAAGCCTGTAACAAAGTAAATGGAACAAAGAGACAATTACAAAGCTCTCCTCTGGCTGCATAGACTTATTTAATGACAGAATGTCTAATCTCCTCTCTTTCAGCATCAGCAAAGTAAAGGCGTTGGCACAGGGAGTCATAGATGTATTGGGTAAACATAGGGCTTTCTTGGCTAGCATAGCCTTAAGTGCTGCTAAAAACACACACTGACACACAGTACATGCATCAGAGCGGCGAGCGTCAAGCTTCTCTCCTACAGCATCAGAGTTTGGAAACTGAGTGAATTTTTATAGATTAGAGCATTGTAGGTTACCAATTACCACATGACCTTATAGCACCAGAGGAATGACCTGAGTAATGTAGTGTTCTTTTTCTACTTCAGGTTGCTAGCAATGTCAGCCAGAAAAGACTGTTTGGAGGTGATTGGACAGTTTTGGTTGAAAGAAAGGGAAAAGGTGAGATCGCTTAGTGAAAATACACCATAACTAGCATCTCCTGCTTCATTTATAAACCCTGTTTATTTAGGACAACGCCCTCTATCATATCTCCTACCCACATCAAACCCACCAAAGAAAACAGTCAGCCTCCCTCATGTCAGGCCACTCAGTCCTCTCCTCTCCCCTGGTCACTCTCCTCTCCCTGCTCCCCTTTCTTTCCTCCTGCAGTCAGCTGGCATGGAGAAGAAGGCCTCTTTGACTCATGGAGAGGGGGGAAATGATGAGGGTTGGGGGTCCCGGTGCTCTTGGAGTCTGATAGTCTGGCTCGTTCGTACAGGCTTTCCTCCAGGGTTTTAAGCAGCCAAAGAGGCAGCGAGAGAGAGAGAGGAGATTTCTGACAACACATCTCCACCATGTGGACTCCTGACAAGTCTGAAAGTGGCACCAATCAGTGCTTCACTGCTGATAGACCACTCTGTGCAAATGACTCATGATAAAATCATGATCAATTTAACTTCTCAAAGAACGTGCAGGCAGAGCCTGACAATCAGGCTCTGAGTGCAGTTTTCAGATAGACGGGCAATGAATGTAAATAAAAACCAAGGTTGTGGACTTATCTATGAGGACAGTCTGGCCCCGGAACGTGTCATGTTTTGCTGGTGAGTAACATTATCTGTGTCGTCACAGCAGAAGAAACAGCATTTAAACAGAAGTAACCATGATACAAACTGGACTTGTGTGGGTTTTGGTCACTATGAAGATAGAATTACAATAACTGTGTCTCTGCATGCTGATGATCACAGTCTGTGCATTTAAGAGATAAATACATGAATTTGATAGAAAAGCACCACAAGTTGAAAAATATGTTGTATTTTGCCATTTCTAACATATTTTCTTTTAGGTTTATGATAAAAAGGCATAAAAAGACAGTTAACATACTAAACCAGGCCACATTGTTTCTTTTGGACTGAATCTGTTACCATTACTGTGGTAAATCTGGCATCATTATCTCAGCATGTCTCATGAATAAAGAATAAACAGTTTTTGAAAAAAGCACAAGACGAAAACCTGGATTTGGTGAGGTTTTTTTGCCCATATAAAGTCAAAAATTTGATTAAAAAGGTCAAATTATTAAGATGAAAAGTCATCTTAATAATTTAATTTTGACTTGATTATTCAGAAACTTGGAAACATTTCCCTTCAAATTTTGACTTTTAAATTTCATATCTTTTTAATCTCAGAGTTTTTACTTTAATCTATAAATTATAACTATTTTTCTCACAATATGGACTTTGTTTTCTCAGGGTATTGACGAATGTAACAGGCAATTTTGACTTGTCTCAAAATTTTGTCCTTATCCCAAAATTTGTATAAATATCTCAAATTTTTGACTTAATCAGTCTAGAAAGTTTGAATTCTTTTCTCAAAATTTCAAATATCTGCCTCAAGAGTTTTACTTTTTATCTCGGAATTTAGACTTTTTGTCATAATTTTGACTTAATCTCTAAGTGTTGACTTTATTTACTTGAAATTATGACTTTCATCTCGAAACTTGACTTTTTATCTAAAAATGTTGACTGATGAAGGCAAAAATCTTTACAAAACTTTTCATTTTTATTATTCTATCAGAATGCAGAAATAGACTCTGTAGTCTTTACACTCAGAAACTAAAGGGGAAAAAATCCTAACCAGAAGACACAAAACCCTGTCACTATTTCTCTAGAGGTCAAGATTTAAAATAAAGATTAATAAGAAACACTCTTTAAACTTTTACTTGAGTTGTGCTATTTTCTTTTTTTCTTCCTCTTTTTTTATGTTTTAAAATATGAATCTATTATATTATCCAGAGTCTGACTTTGCATAATATCCTACAACAAAAGCAATGTCTCTAAATTCTTATTAATTGTATAAAAACATCATTTTCTGTTCATCACCACACGAGAGTTCAGAACATTACAGAGCTCGGAGTTTTCTCTGATATGCAAACAGTGTTTTAAATCTAAGTAAACAAAGAGTGCCAATGTCAATGTATCTCACTCCATCCACTTTGTTCATCAGCGGTGCTGGGCACCCCCACCTCC
>RPOG01009622.1:0-11336 GCA_008086565.1 Thalassoma bifasciatum | reverse complement strand
TTTCTGAAGAGGCTGAGAAATATTCAAGGCACACACCGGGTTAGAGAGCCGCGCCCTCTCAATAGAAGCTGGGACCTGATCAAATCACAGGGTTGTATTCCAGCTCTGGGCCCAAGGGTGCAAGTCATCTTAGGTGGAGAGAGGCTTGGTTTTAAATTAAACTCAAGGGCTAACTTTTGTTCTTCTCCTATAAATAAACCCCAAAAAAGCATATCTTTGATTCAACAGTCTGACAGCACTTTATTTTCCAAATACGAGACTTAAATCTGTGTCAATAAATCAGAAACACTCCCCAAACTAAAGACCATAAAACTGCATCCAGACAGAGAATTGCACCAGATGGTTTAGCATTTTTAGTATTGATCATTAGAATAGTTAATAGATGAAATAGCAGATAAAGTTTCATTTTACTACGACTGTGGTGCATAGTTGTCACTACAGTGGACACCAATTTAAAAGTTATTTACTCCTAAATTCAATGGTTCATGTAGTGGAAATTCATGTTAACCTGTGTCAGGATATTTTTTTTCCTCTCAGGGCCTGAAAAAATGATTTTAGTTTTAATTCCAAACATATATATACTTTTTAAAATGTTATAGACAAACATTTGATGGTGAAAAAGCTTATAAACGATAAATTATTCAGTGTAAAAATGGATGAAAGAGAGTAAAAAACAAAACAAATAAACAAATCAAACAAAAAAAGTCATATTTACATTAAGTTCACACTGTTTTATGTTGAATGCTCGGTAACAAATATTTGTAAAAAAAAAAAAAAAAAGGGAAACTTTTTTCATGCTTTAAGACAAATAAAAACACTCAAGGGAAAAATCCTGACACTGACTTTCATAATTCATGCATCAGAGGGTTAATCTGATTTAACGTTATTTTTGGTCATAACCTCAGCTCCAAATCAAGTAAAAACTGGACTCAGAGTTTCATCAGTTGTTACAGTTGTTTCCAAACCGAGGGTGTGTAATTCTGACAGGGGTCGGGCCAAAAGAGTTAGAGGCACGAGTGTGTTGATTCACAATCACAATTTAAAACACACATGTTGCACTGTCACTTGTAACATTTCAGCCATAAAAGTGACAACTTCCTTCCCAGAGGCTGTACTTTTAAAAATTCTGCTTAAAAAAGCATTTTATTCAGCAACAATTATGAATAATTTTCACTATTTTCTGGAAAGATGTCACAAAGTGTCGCTAAAGAAGACAAAAAAGACATTTTCTGCTTCTTACAGCTTGAAGTTAAAGTTTTAAGATTGCTAGTTTTTCAAGATGATTGGAGCTAAATGACATCACAAACATCACCGCAGCACACAAGCATTAAATAATAGATTCATCTTAAACTGGTAGGTGTCAGCATGCTCTCTTTCAGTTACTAACTATTGGATCTTCTTCTGGTCCATCTGTTCAATCTCACACTAAAACAATCTACTGACAAATTAACAAGATACACAACCTGGTTGTATGTTGAATTATTATTATTACATTGCACAGTTTTCTGGCCTTCTTTATGAATTTATGCTGATGTCAGAACAACAGAGCGAGTGTAAACATGAAAATCAGCATTATTTTTAGACTTAGACTTAGACTTAGACTTGTATACAAGATGAAATTTAGTTTGCATAGGCCTTGGCTTTTTACAGTGCAGCTATAGTGCACAATACTAGGAAAAAGGTGCAAAGAAATGCAGGTAATGATAAGTGCAGGAGTCTCATGTAAGTGCAGGAATATAGTAACAGTAAAATGAATTAAATAGATACTGACCAGTGAAAAAAATGAAAATAAAACAAGTGCAACAGCAGTGAAATGTACAACAGTAGATTTATAAATAGATAAATATGCAGCAGTAGGTCAGTGATATTGACCAGAATAAAAGAAGACAGCAACGTTAATGCTAACAGCAGTGAATATTGTCTGCAGTTGATTAAGTATTTAACAATTGGGTGTGTTAGTCTGACTTTGAGAAGTTTTTGAGAGATTTCAGTCAGTTTAAAATTTGTATATGTACCTTAAAGGTCCAGTTTTAGTCAGTAAAAAGAAAAAATGGTAGAAGCTTCTCTCACTATAGGGTTAAAGGTTTGGTTAAGCAGTTGAAGTGTGCAACTCAGGATCAGAAATACTATTCCTACTAAGTAGGAAGAAAATAAGCAATAGTATAAACAGTACACTGCAAACTGAAATCTAAGCAAGTCATTATGTCTTATTTTTAGTCAAATTTGTCTTACTATTCTTGATTTGAGCCACATTTACTAGACAAGGTCATAAAAATGTCTCATTTCAAGTTTTTTAAAGACAAAAATGAGGCATCAATTGCTTGTAACAAGTAAAAAAAAAAATCTGCCAATGGGATAAGATAAAAGATTCTTGTTTTAAGACATCTTTCTAATTTCAAGAAACTTCCCGGGCGAATTCGTCTTATCCCATTGGCAGATTTTTTTGACTTGTTACAAGCAATTTACACCTCATTTTTGTCTTAAAAAAACTTGAAATAAGACATTTTTATGACCTGGTCTGGTGAATGTGGCTCAAATTAAGAACAATAAGACAATTTTTACTACAAATAAGACATAATGATGATGCTTAGATTTCCGTTTTTGCAGTGTAAGTACCAAAAGAAATAAAGTAAAGATATTTCTCGTCTCTTTTAATGCTGCCTTGTCTAATACAGGCAGAAAATGATCTGAAAGTGCATTAAAAAGAGCCACGACAAGTAGAAACTGGACAAAAGTCGAGCTGACATTTGTCTCTTTCCTCACATTCCAAACCAGGATCAAAATCTAACATGCTCAGATTTCTAATCCAGAAACACAGGCACCAAATCCTCACACTCAAAAAGCTGGAACCATCAGCGTTTTGGCTTTTTGGCTCTCACAATAACAGAAACTGTCAGTTTAGAAATCAGTCAAGCTCTAAAGATATTAATGTTGGCTGGTGTTCATAATAGCTGTCATCACTGATGTCTTTGGAGGATTCCTCGCTAAGTGATACTTAAGCTTTCTATTCACTCACAGTTTAAGGTATCAAACCGCTGTTTCTGCAGTAACAGAGCAAAGTCGAACAATTACACCATTCAGCTACCTCAATAAATGACATGACCTATAAAACTCCAACCAGCTCCTGAATATTTAATCACATCTTGATCTTTGTAGGTCTCACTCTCATTATTTCTTACATTTTTAATTTGACACTTCACACTCATACTGATGAACATTCGAAGCTTTGGGAAGTTGCAAATCAAGTCAGATAGTTAGAAAACGATGGCAGGGATGGAAAATGTCTCTCAAATGGAAGTGTAAAAAAAAAAAAAGAAGAAGAGCGTTAAAGTGAGAGTTCTTGGTGTTCTCCCCTTCAAAAACGGGAGCATGTTCCTGCATGTTTAGGAAGAAGACACAGCTCATTTGGATGCGATTCAGCCGGGATGAGGCAGTTTTTGTCCTCGACTCTCTGCTTGCTTGCACAGGCACAGTGTCAGAAGTCCATAAATCCCCGGCTAGTGAAAGAAGCTCCCATTCACGCAGACAGACTCCCCAGCTGCCATGATGAGCTACTCAGGCTCAAATGAGAAAAGCCCATAACAAATAAATAACCAGCAGGGGCCTGAGCCAGGGAGTCGGACGAGGAGAAGAGAATGGGAGGGGGGAGTGGGATATAATAGAAACAGCAACGCAATCTATTCCAGCCAGAGTCTGTGATGCAGCTGGTTCAATCAGCAGAGGCGGGCGGGCGCGTTGATAAGGCGGCGGGAAACGCTGGTGTGGAAGTAACTGCATCACAGCTCCAAGAGGGCCTCCAATCTCTCTTCACTTCATGTCCATTTCTCAAAAGATATCTGCCCCTCTGTCTGGAGCTTCTGTCGAGGCCCCGCAGCTGTGTCACAAATCTCCCAGCAGCCACAAGGGCGGGCTGGGCCACAGAAACGGAGGCGGCCGCCGAACGGAGGGTAACAACCAGGCGAGAAAAGGAGCACGAGTGTAGAGTTTACAGGAAACAGGAGAATCTAACTTAGTCACTGAAACAAGAAAGAGCATTTCCACTAGAAGGGGGTCTGCATTTCCTTGCAGCAAATGCTCGAAATGCTGAGCCACACCCCTTTCCATAATATCTCCGTTGTTGCATTGGAGCAGAGCTGAAATGAGTGACAAGCATCAGCATCCTCGACATTCTCAACATTTTTCTTTTTGAATGGTCAGAATTGGTGCAACTTTGTTCGAGGTGTAGCAGTCTGAAAAAACAGGCGGAATAATAAGTTTCGTAATTGTCATAATAATAATGATGATAATAATAATGAAGTCGAATATCAATGTGTTGAAACACTGCTACTCAGCATTTCAACATAAATAGTGAAACTTGCACTCAAAAAAAGACAAAAATTCGGAGAGAAAGGCAAATAATATGATACCAAGACATAATTACGAAATAGAAAAAAATAAAAATAGAAGGAAATTTGGAGATAATCAACCAAAGCAAATTGTTTTTTTTCGGAAAATTTGCATAATTTCGACTTGGTATGAGATACATTAGACTTCATGTCTCATGATGTTGAACTATTGTCTCATTATTTCAACATTGAGTCTAATAATTTTAATTATCTCATGTTTTGGAGATTGTGCCTCATTATTTTCAACTTTTGACCCTTTTATATTCTGCTTAACCATTTGGTCGAGCACATTTTGAGTCATTATATCTAATTGAAAATTTAAATACTGAATTTAGCATGCTCTGGTTGTTGCGGTGCTCCAACAACATGAATGAAAAATAAACATGTAAATATATTTTACTAGATTTATTCTCTTGGAGTGAAATTTAATGGATTGATGTCATAATTTTGGCTTATCTCCTAATTTCAACTTTTTTAGCTCAGGCTTACAAACCTAATGTCATAATTTTGGCTTGTTTTATCCAAATTTTAACATTTTGAATCAAAATTATAAATCTTGAGTCCAAATTTTCACTTAAAATCTCAAAATTTTGGCTCGATGTCCCCAAATTTCAACATTTTATTTCACAGCTTCAACTCTTTCTAGTTCAACTCCATCCTAATTTTGATTTAGAATCTTGTAATTTCAACCATTCGTAATATCCTGAACAAAGACATTTTTCATATTCTTCAGGTGAACATGGGTTACCTTAAATCTTCAAAGTACTTTTACTCGAAATGAGAGGGGAAAAAATGCTTTATTTTGAGATTTGAGGACTTTGCATAGCCTTAGTGCTTGGTTACCAAATCAGCCAAATTAACAAACAAGGGAGAGATCTTTAAGATTTGGCCTTGAGTTGAACTAATGTTGCAACTTTCCAAACTGTAGATGTAAAAATTTAACTTCAAAGACTTTATACCAGGTTTTAGTGCTTATTTCTCTGCTTTCAGTTCAACTTCAATGACTGCTGACTCACAGCTTTCTTAAATACACATAAGAAATGTTTCACTTTAAAATACTTAAAACCTAAACTTTGCACCCTTGACTTGATTTCACCAGGATTTTTTTCATGCAGCTAAACTTTTCCTTCAAAACAGGTGCATAACTTTGACCGGTCACTGTTTATTTTCACAAACGTAGAAGAAATATTTGACTCTAATGTCTGACAGTTGAGACAGATTCGACAGCTCGCACAAAGTTTCCAAAGTTGCCAAAGTCGACCTGTCAGCATCTCACATCTCTGAGAAATGATAGGAGTTGAAGTAAACCACCTGTAAATCCACTTCATCCCCAAATGTCAGCGAGATAAAAACTCCAAAACCCATAAGCACAAAGGCGGTTTCTCCCTCAGGGGCTTACAACATGCAGTGAGAGATTCGCTCTGATGTGGGAAGCTGCGTTACATTATGTAAACAGCAGGGAGGACTAAGTTTGGACCTGTTGACCTGCTGCTTTTAACAAAACTCCAGCAGTGAAGCTGAAGCAGAGCTGAAAACACCCACCTCTGCACCGCTTCATCTTCTCCTCTCACCTGCCCTCGATTGTAATCTGACCTTTTCTCTGCACATTTAAATGAGCCAGCGAGGGTTGGACTAAAAAGCTAAGCTACCAGCTAATTTGGCCGACACCAGAGGGAGATAGCTGGATAATAGAAACTAGTCAAGCGTGTGCTGTAAAACTCATTAAAACGCTACAGGAGGAGAGCAAAGAGTGAACTCGGGTTGAACCTTTTCATGATGTGGGGTGGCTGTCCTGGGGGGTTGAAACGTCGATGCCAGCTAGTTTTCTACAGTTATTAATACTCCGGAAAAGCATGGCAACAGACAGACAGAGGCTTCATCATCCAGTCAGAGAGACGACTTTAACCATGTGTCACAGTCTGTCTCCTCACAGGCATCAGTATCAGTATAAATATTCACTTTTTCTGACCTTTTACAGGAAAAACAAGTCAAAAACAAAACAGTCACATCAAAACTATTAAAGATATTTATTTCTCAAAAAGGTTTATCAAGTGACGTTTCAGTGAACTACATCTGGACTTCAAATTATCTTCTTGTGTGACGCTTAAGTTCTGTACGTTCTGCAGAAACTCAACAACTCTTAAAGCCGACGTTTTTAAATAAATGTTTTTATCAGGTTGTGAAAATTTGAGAGTTAAAAAAAACACATCAGAGGACTCAAGACCGGATTAAATTTATGAAAGCTGCAGAAGAAAAGTTCAGAATACAGGATCAGAAATATTGGAGGCTAAAATTTTTCTTTCTTTTCTTTGCTTCTCCCCCATTCTCCCTTGTTTCCTTACTTGTATTCTTCCTCAGTTCCTTTTATTTCCTTTTTTTACATTCCTCTCAACCTCCTTTTTCTTTTCTTTCCTACTGTTATTCCTTCCTTTTCTCCCATCCTACCTTTATGCCTTCTTTCCTTCATTCTTCCTACCTAAAGTCTTTCCCTTTCTCCCCATTCTTCCTTGCATCCTCCCTTACTTCTTGCCTTACTTTTTCTTTTTCACTCCATTCAACCTCCTTTACTTCCTTCTTTCCTTCCCTCTTGCCTACTTTCCCTTCACCTTCCTCCCTTAATTCCTTCCCTACCTCCTTCATGATCCTTCTTACCTTCCTCACTTTAATGCTCCTCCCTTTTTCTGTCTTTCTTTCTACCTTCCCTTTTCCCCATTCTCCCTTGTTTCCTTACTTTTATTCTTCCTTAGTTCCTTTTATTTCTTTTTTTTTTACATTCCTCTCAACCTCCTTTTTTCCCTTTCTTTCCTACTGTTATTCCTTCCTTCCCTCCCATCCTACCTTTATGCCTTCTTTCCTTCCTTCTTCCTACCTAAATTCTTTCCCTTTCTCCCCATTCTTCCTTGCATCCTCCCGTACTTCTTGCCTTACTTTTTCTTTTTCACTCCATTCAACCTCCTTTCCTTCCTTCTTTCCTTCCCTCTTGCCTACTTTCTGTCCTCCCTTTTACCCTTCGCCTTCTTCCCTTTAATGCTCCTCCCTTTTCCCCTGTCTGTCTTTTTACCGTTATTACATACTTTTCCTTTTCTTCAGTCCTAAATCGTCAACTTCTTCCCTTCTTTCCTTTTTTTCTCCTCACCTTCCTACCTTGATTCCTTTTCCTTCTCCCTATTCTTCCATCCTTCGTTGCTTTAATACACACACTCTTCTTAACTTCCTTTCCTTTTATTCCTTTTGACCTCCTATTCTCCTTCATTCTTTCCTTCCTTCTTGCCTCTTTTCCTTCCTCCCTTTCTCCCTTTTTTCCCCTTACCCTCCTTATTCGTCCTTCCTACCTTTTTTCGCTTCAATACTTGCGTAGTTTCTTCCTTACTTCCTTCCCTTCCTTGCTTTCTTTCTTTTCATTCCTTCAGACCTCCTTTTCTCATTCCTTCCCTTCCTTCTTACTGTCCTCCCTTCTCCATTTCTTCTTACCTCACTCCTTATTCTTCCCTTCCTTCTCTCCTAAATGGCCAACTTACTTCCTTCCTCCCTTCCTTCCTTGCTTTCTTGGATACCTGCCTCCTTCCTTAGTTTATTTCCATCCTTTCTTTTTCCATTCCTTCCAACCTTCTTTTCTTCTATATTTCCTTCCTTCCCTCCTCCACTTCTTCTTTCTTACCTTCCGCTGTGTCTTACTTCCTACATTTAGTCCTTATTCTTCCCTTCCTTTTCTCCTAAATTGCCAACTTTTTTCCTTCCTCCCTTCCTCCCTTGCTTGCTTGGATACATGCATCCTTCCTTGGTTTCTTTCCATCTTTTCTTTTTCTGTTCCTTCCAACCTTCTTTTCTCCTTCTTTCTTACCTTCTGACCAACCTGTTGGAGGGTAAGAAAGATTTCCTTCAGTCGTTCCTTTCTTCTGAGGGTCAAAATAATCTGAATTTCAAAAACAACCCTGATAAAAATCCAGATATTTTTTCCACATCGCCCCCTAATGGAGAACATTTTCCTTGGTCAGGAGCAGAGTTTACTGATATTTACTCAGCACAAAACACTGCAGAAAAATGACCACTGATCATCTGGTATCACGAGAGAATCATAAGTCTGTTTTGGTGGAAACTCAGTGACTAATTTTCCTAGAAATCACTAAAAGTAGTTCTTTCTAACAGATATTATCCAGCAAAGTCAAAACTGATAACCGTCATTTTAAGCGAGCAGTGTTTTTAAAGTCAGCTGTCACTGTAAAAGAGCAAAGAAATCTCATCACATTCAAAGTTTGAGCGTATGAATAATACAGTTTCAGAGTTTAAAGGCTAAGTCTGAGGCCACATATGGAGAGAACATTCATTATTCTGATTGAAAAGAGCTGTCAGCTGTCAAACCTCCCTCACCCTCTTCATCTGTGTTAACCCTTCTGGACACCCTTTATTAAACATTAACATTGAGCCGTGATGGACACACACACATTTATTATACTGTTCAAAAACCCTACTGCCAATTCCTACTCCCTGACTCATAGTTATGGTGTAATAGCGCCCATTAAAGGTCGAAGAGAACTAGGCCATTTTTCCCCTCGCGCTCAGCTCAACAGCACTTTACAGCAGTTATTAGTGACATCATGTTTTACAACGAAAACACACTCTGCAGTACGCTGTAAAAACTCACCTTAAAGGCATTACACACACACACACAGCGAGTACTTCACTTTCCATAACGACACTTTTAATGGCTCTTTGTTCCATGGCGGCTGTTACAGCTCAGCTCAGTGTCGGGATGGAGAGGGCATCAGTCAAAGCAATCCACCAGGGGCCCACAGTGATCTAATCCACCCACGCAGTCGTCCCGGCTCGAAGCCCTGACCCCTTACCCTTTAATCTGTCTCATTGACCTCTGGAGGGGGGTTTCTCCCTCTCTACCTGCCTGTTTTTCTTTCTTAATTTAACCTTTAGTTGGACTAACCCTTTAGCTGTACCTGCCTCCTTTGTTGAAGTCTCTCTCACTGACCCTCCTCACTGTCTCTTTATGATCTGCCTTTCACTTTTACAGCCGATGGTAGAAACTGTGTGCAGGTGGCCTGCAAGTGGTTTCTCCATCTCTTAAAGCGACAGTCCACGGCAAAGACACCATCACAGATATGGCTTTTGGAAGTGTCTTGTTTGTCGTCCTTAAAATATAGCCAGAAAAAAACACTACAATAAGTTTTTCTCTTTCTCCATATCTTCCAAAACAATCTTTGTGCGGACTGTTTCTTTAAGCGAGTTGGTAAAGCTAAAGTTTTCCAGTGTTGCTTCTCCTTCTCAATCTTCCTGCTCCAGTTGGAAGTTTGCATTGGAAGCATTTTGCTCTACCAGCGTCTGAATGGCAAACACACAGCTCCTCTCTCTCTTTAAGTTTCTGATGCAACTGCATGTAAAGAAAAACAAAGGGAGAAAAGGAGAAAAGGACTTTACTTGATGCATGTTCTCTGCTTGGTTTAATGATGTGTGATAAGTTAGCTAAATGACTCTTTAAAGAGTTGGTTCCCCCAAATTAGAAATTTTCTTGTTGACTCTATTTGTGCTGCCTGATGTGACAAAAACATTCTTTTTAATGTTTTCAGAACTTTTCTTGTACTTATAGTCCAGATCTAAGTTATTTTCAAAAATGTCCCAAGTGTTGTTGAACAGAGCAATGAATTTTGAACACAGCTTTACAAAGCAAACAACTTTTATATCACCCCAGCTCATTCCCAAGCTCCTGGAGATTTGTTGCTCTTCTGGCCTGGACCCTGGTCTTCACTTTCGTCCTCTTTACAGGAGCGAGTTCTTCACCAAGAGCCGCGTATGTCTTGGCTTGTCATGTTGGAAGACAAAGACCCAGACCCAGTTTTTACTGCTGACTGCTTGAGGTTTTCTGTCAACATCTTCACGTCTTTCTTTCTTCATGGTTCAACCTTCAAGCTTGAGTTTCAAACTGGTCATCGAAGCGTTCCCTCAGCGTAGTACCCCCACCACCTTTTGGGTGATACACCTCTCTCCCTTCTTTCTCCAAAGAGAAGCACTATCTCTGTTGCTGCATTTCCAATTAGTTTGGACACAGTACAATTGTGCCTTACCGTCGTTTCCATTGCAACCAGAATTGCACTCAACTTGAGTGAAATCTTGTCCCACAGTATTCAATTTGTGGAAAGAGGAAGAGGGAAGAAGGGCTTTAACTGGTGGTAACCATGGATACCACAAACATTTTAAGAGCTGATCAGTCATTCTGATGGGTGCTACTGTCGTTGTTGTTGATGTCGTCAGCAGACAAAAGCAGAGGGAGTTTAAATATGAACGCCAGAGTCTGTATGGGTAGCTGCGGCCAAGGACAAGGGACTTCTGGGAGAAGACGGTGGTCAAGGAGTCCATTATTCACCTTCAGTGATGTGTTTTTGCAAAAAAAAAGGTGTTTCCATTGCACTTTTACAACAAACTTTAATATCAGAACTTCTGAAAAAACACCTCAGTGGAGCTTAAAAACTACTTCTGGGGTCAGATTGATATGCCTGGCACCCAAAAGTGGGATGTGCATGTCGGTAATTAAGGGACGTGTCCGAGTTTTAGTCAAAGGAAACGCCGCAAGATACGTGCTGTACCAAAACAAACCAAACTGAACCACTTGGTGAAAACAGGGTTTAAGTGTCTGAGTTAAAAGTTAAACAAAGTTCAAAAGGATGTTTGGAAAAATCATCGATCTGTCCAACAACTCTTGGGACATTTTTGAAAGAACTTGAAGTTTCACAGGAGTCTAATAATTCTGACCTCAAAAAGGAAAACACTTATTCTAAGATTTGAAAGTGTTGTTTTTAAAAATTGTAATGAGTACACATGTACCACAGTGAGGCTGAAATTCATGATACTGTAATTTGAGCGAACCAACCCTTTAATCAACCAGAAATGTTTGCTGCTACTTGAAAACTTGCCTTTCCTTTCAAAGCACAGGTGTAAATATTGAAG
>RPOG01009621.1:0-11338 GCA_008086565.1 Thalassoma bifasciatum | reverse complement strand
ATGGAGTCAGCCAACAGCATTTTCAGTTAAGGTTGCTCTGATCAAATAACCGTGAACTGCACGCAATGTTGCATTGTTGGCAGTTAGTGTGTTTCATGTTTGACATATTCGCTGCAAGAAGAGCGCGATACCAGCCTCCTGTTGCTTGGAGGAGAGAAGAAAATTATTCACATTGCACATGATATATAAAGACTGTAACTGCAGTGCAAAGAAGAAGGTTTTCACTAAGGCAGTTTTCATCATTGGTAGATTACCAGTGTTAATTTTTTGACATTGCCAAGTTAAGGGGAGGATTGTTCTCTTTGAATTTTGAGCACAAGACCGAGGCAGTGTTTCTTTTTTATCATCTAACTCTGTCTCGCCCCCCACCTCTGATCAGCTGAGAATCACTCTTTGAGGCAGTGGTTCCCAACCTTTTCCAACTCAGGCCCCACTTCTAAGTCTCAAACATGTTGCAGCTCACCTCTGACCCCTTAAATATGGAGACTGTACAATTTGTTCTCAAAGCACTTTTTTGTTGAGGATTGAATATAAAGGTTTATTTTTTTTTTCTGCACTGAAAACAGAAGAACCATTCTTTTTACTTTGATACCTTTATTGATGTTCTCAATAAATTCCAGTGACTTGGTCACATAGTGTTCATGTTCTGTCTCAAGGTGACGGTGCAGTTTACATGGCTTCAAGGCTTCATTTGACAATGTCTCAGAGCTTACCATGGTTCAGCTTCTGTGCCTGTCCAAAAAAGTCCCAGCACCAAGTACCTGGCACTGTACTTTCTCCAGCCTCTTCTTTTTTGTTTTTGACAGCAGGGAGATCACCTGTCATTTCACCATTAGTCTCTTGTCTATCATTCCTTTTATTTCTCCCTGTTGCTTGGCCAGCTATCATCATTGAACTCCAGTTTCAGCCATCTGCATCAAACAAACTGTACACGTCAAATGCAATGTAGTCTCTCTGCAAAGTGGTCTAGCCGATAACGAATGAGACAATCATTCGTTTGTCACATGTGTAATACAGTACTTCAACAAAATAAAATAATGAAAAGGATATTTAAACATTTTCATACCTTTTATAAATAAAAGAGTTTTACCATTTAAAATATTCTGCATATTTCTTTTTTTTATATCATGCTAATGTAACAAGAGTTTTGTTATGTATGAAGTCCGACGAAATTCACCTGTTCCTTTAATGATGTTGTTTTAACCGAAGTGACCGTTCACCGCCACATCAATGCCAACAAGTGGAACTGAGAAATAAATAAATTGTAACAATGCCCAGGAAGAGGACAGTTGATTCAGGTGGGAGACTGTTTCAAGAAAGATGGGAAAGCGAATACTTGTTTGTGCTACAAGGAGAAAGCCCGGTATGTCTTTTGTGTAACGAGGCGTTGTCGGTGGTCAAGGAGTACAATCTGCGGCAGCATTTTGACACCAAACACGGAGCTAAGCACGCCAAAGCTAGCCTACAAGAAAAGCAACAAATTGCCCAAGAATTAAAAGGCAAACTGCAGTCGCAGCAAAGTGTGTTCTGGAAATCAACAACCAACAACATTGCAGCAGGGAAAGCTAGCTTTATAGTGGCTGAAGAAATCGCCCACGCCTCCAAGTCTTTTTCAGAGGGAGCGTTTTTGAAGCAGTGCATGCTGAAGGTCTGTAAGCAGGTGTGTCCCAACCAGTTACAGACTTTGAAAAATGTCAGTCTATCAAGAAACACCATCGCGGACCAAGTTCAGGAACTTGCAGAAAATCTTGCAACACAGCTAGCCGATGAGGCACGCAGTTGCATGGCTTTTTCATTAGCTGTTGATGAAAGCGCAGTTATCAATTTTTATTAGAGGCGTGAAGTCGGATCTCTCCATCACTGAGGAGCTGTTGGATGTGGCTGCAATGCATGGGACAACGACGGGACAGGATATTTTTGATGCGATGGAGAAATCTCTAACTAAATATGCATTGCCCTGGGAAAGCTTGGTGGGATTAACCACAGACGGAGAACAGACAATGTGTGGAGGAAAAGTGGGCTTGGTTGGTTTATTGAAGGGAAAAATGCAGGAAATGAACTGTCATACGCCTCTGATTACGCACCATTGCATTATCCATCAAGAAGCTTTGTGTGGGAAGGTGCTGGGGATGGATGACATCGTGACCACAGTCATGAAGGCGGTGAACTTCATTCGGGCGCGTGGCCTGAATCACCGTCAGTTCCAGCTGTTTTTGCGGGAGATGGGCGCGGAGCACGAGGATGCACCTTACCACACGGAAGTGCGGTGGCTGAGTAGGAGCAAAGTCCTCACGCAATTTTTTTAGCTCAGGAAAGACATTGCTCTTTTTATGCAGAGTAAAGGAAAACCCTTGCCTGAACTTTCAGATCCAAAGTGGCTGTGTGACTTCGCTGTGTTGTGTGACATAACGGAGCATCTCATCCAACTGAATCAGAAGCTGCAGGGACGCAAACAGGTCATCACGCAGATATCTGACATGATTACGGCTTTCCAGCATAAACTGGACTTATGGATGTGCCAAGTGAAACAGGAAAATCTTGTCCACTTTCCTGTTTGTCAGAGCATGTCAGCCTCATTTACTGAGACTTTTTCATGTACTCAGTTGGCTTCCAAACTGAGCCGGTTGAAGACTGAGTTCGATCGGCGTTTCTCTGACTTCAGATCACAGCAGTTTGGCTTTGACATCTTTGCCAATCCTTTCACCAACAACATCTGTGATGCACCCGAACACCTTCAGATGGAGTTAATTGATCTCCAAAGCGACAGTGGTCTGAGATCAAAGTTCCAGGGTGCTGCAATCCAGGACTTTTACCGTCTGCTGCCCCCTGGTTTGATGCCACAACTTCGACTTCATGCTGCCCAAGTTCTGTCCATGTTTGGGAGCACCTATCTGTGCAAACAGTTGTTTTCCATAATGAATCTGAACAAAAACAAGCACAGATCACGCCTCACTGATGACAACCTCCATACTGTTCTATGGATTGCCTCAGCATAGGACTTAAAACCAGACATTGACAC
The DNA here is from genome assembly GCA_008086565.1 of Thalassoma bifasciatum. NCBI lineage: Eukaryota > Metazoa > Chordata > Actinopteri > Labriformes > Labridae > Thalassoma > Thalassoma bifasciatum. Next base: position 8,319 of record RPOG01009621.1, on the reverse strand, counting down.
ACTGGCAGCGGTAAAAAGGCGTCAGACATCTGGTCAGAAAGCACACACAAGGTAAGCATTTAAAGAAAAAAAACGTAATTAGAATATAATGTAATTCCCCCACAGAGCCCCAGACATGACATGGTAAAATGATTAAATAATTTGTGGCCACAAATTTGTTTTTCTTGTCCACGAAAGACTAATTCAGACCTGTTTTTTATTCTTTGAACAGTTTTTATGTTGTTGTTTTCTGCATAGTTGCACCGTTTTGCGTTGCAGCACCGCGGACAGCGCTCATTGTTTATTCTCCAGTGGCGTTTGCTCCCGGAGGCAAAAGCCTCTTTTCCACCAAGCAGATTCGTTCGTCTCGGTACTGCACGCATTTTGTGGCGTTTCCATAGACTAAAACTGGTACGGGTCCCCTAATAAGCGACCCGTACCGCTCCACTTTTCAGTACCCTTCCGTTGCGGTGCCAAGCTGCACCAAACCAGCCCCAGAGGTGGGGCTATAATCACTGCAGTACGTTGATTGGTCAAAGGATCGGTAGCTTCCCGTGCGACAGCGGTAATAAAGTACGACACACAACCCTGCATGCAGCCTATCCTGAAACAAAGCTTCATTGCGTTATGGACTAAAGAGCCACATACTGATCACAAAGTAGAAGAGTTGCTGGATGTCCTCCATCATTGCTCTTTGTTTACAATGCTGCTAATTTCTACTTCGTTACATTTATTAGCGGGGTACACTGTGTAGTGCTGCAGTGACGTCAAGCTGTTACGTAGCAGACACGGTTCTCGACATCCGGCCCAATCAGGGTACAGTTGGCTGTGGAAACGCGCACAGGATCAGGCTTTACTGATCTGACCCGTACCAAACTGTACTGATCCGTACCAGACTCCCTGGTGGAAACGAGGCTAAAGGGAAGCCAGGTTTCCTTGATTTTTCAGACTGTAGTTGTGATTGGATAAAAGCCCATAGTTAAACATTTTCTTCCGCAATCCACTGTTCACTGTCCACTGTCCAAAATTGTGTTGTTTACCATGTCATATCTGGGGTTCTGTATAATTCAAACAAGAAGAATAACTAAACTGTGTGTGCGCCATTTAATGATTGTGCTTGCATTTTGTTTTGTGTTAATTACTTTCAGAACATGATTAATGGATGGTAGATGGGGGATCCACTTGGTTTGTTCAAGGACACACTGCAAAAACTGAAATCTAAGCAAGTCATTATGTCTCATTTTTAGTAAAATTTGTGTTAATATTCTTGATTTGAGCCACATTTACTAGACAAGGTCATAAAAATGTCTCATTTCAAGTTTTTTCAAGTAATTTTCTGTTTGACAAAAATGAGGCATCAATTGCTTGTAACAAGTAAAAAAAAATCTGCCCAAACTTCCCGGGCTAATTCATCTTATGGCTTTTATTGGCAGAATTTTTTTGACTTGTTACAAGCAATTTACACCTCATTTTTGTTTTAAAAAAAAACTTGAAATAAGACATTTTTATGACCTGGTCTGGTGAATGTGGCTCAAATCAAGAACGATAAGACAATTTTTACTACAAATAAGACATAATGACTTGCTTAGATTTTAGTTTTTGCAGTGCAGGCTGCATCTCCTCATCAAAAACTAACCTGAAAACATGACCAATATTGTTGTTAACTGAGTCAACCTTTATTTTGTAATTTTTGGTTGATTACATATTATTTATGTGTAGCTGCTGTTGCAATTATTTGGTGTTTGCAGGTTTAATGTGTGTATGCAGACACATTGTTGTTATCAAACTGTCAGTTGGATGCAAGGCTGTGTGTAGCCTTTTTTTGTAACTCTTTTGCTACATCTGTTCTAAGCAGCTCACAATTGTTGATATTATTTATTACTGATATTAATTGTTATGCTTGGGTAGTGAAAGCGGCACAGAGGACTGTGGGATGCAGTCTTTCAACTACCACGGACATCTACTCCTCCAGATGCAGGAAACGGGCCTCCTGCATCATGAAAGACCCCACCCATCCCGCACATGCTCTGTTTGTCCCTCTCCCCTCAGGCAGGAGGCTGCGGAGCATCAAGAGCAGGACTACCAGACTGAGGAACAGCTTCTTTCCTGAAGCTGTGAGACTGTTGAAATCTGGTGGTCCCCTTTAGTGCCCCCCAGACAAATGAACACTGCAATTTTTTGCACAGTTAATTATTTTAGTCTGTCTATTTGTTAAAAAAGCTAGTTGATTGTGTTCTACTTTTATTCTCTTTTTTATTGTATATTTGTATATATTTATATTTATTATTCTCATTATTCTCATTTCTATGATTGGGCTTGCTCCAGGACCAGGGTAACCTAATTTCGTCCCACCCATGTTTTACATGGGTTGTATGACAATAAAACTCCTTGAATCCTTGAATCCTTGAATCCTTGATATTACAGTAATTAAGCCCATTTTAACTTATAAAAAAATGTTTAAACCAAGTTAATGTCATAATTTGTGTTTTATGTTATCTTTCTTTATTCACTAGGATAGTTTGATCCTTGTTTGAAGGAGTTATGTGGTTTTCATAAGCTGACAAACTAAAAAAAAATTATGTTATAACAGGGCAACAAGCAAACATATTTATTTCTATGCAACTGTGATGTTTGTCACTTGAACAAGTAATAAATTCAGAGTCATTTGACATCAAGGAGTAGTTACATCTATTTTACATTACATTCGATTCCATTTAGTTACATTTATAAGTTACATCTGGCCCTTTGATGACAGCCATTAAGCTGATCTGGCCCTCTGTGAAAACGAGTTTGACGCCCCTGCTGGTGAGTGAGGACTTGAAATTTAGAGTGTGGACCAGGAGAGAAAGGACCTGGAAACTTTTTGGATACATAGGGCACAGGGCCACAAAATTCACTCCACGAACACGAATTAAGCCTCAAAAAGTAGGTAATCTTGTCCTGCTTCTGATTAAGGACCTCTGACGCCAAAAGGAAAAAGAACAAAGCTTGTCTAACTGTCACAGAAAGTCATCATCTGTCCCCATCTGCTCTAATGTTAAATCTCAAGGGATTTTCTGAGATTAAGAAAAGGTAACACTTTTTTAACTCAAATTTCTGGTAAAACCTGTGGCTCCACAGACATGAAATTTACATGAATAGATACTTCTGAGCCTTGGGAAGGTCATCAGGAACCTGTTTCTCTGCTAAGAGAATGCCAAAAACGTGTCCTTGTCCTATAAACGTGGGAACAGGGACCGAGTTTAGGTCGAGGAGTAGTTGACAGACAGTCAATTTAGTTTGTCGACGTCGAAGTTTGTCGGATTGCTCGTCCAATGGTACCTCTGGACACTAGACTGTGTGGACAAATATGGATGTCTAGTTTTGTGACTACTTCTTTCTATGAGTAGTGATTGTTTCTCTGCATCACTGAGGGGGCAAACACACACACACACACACACACAAACGAAAACTTCCTAGTGATATAAATTTCTTTCCTTGTGATTCATCGATTTCGTTTAATTCAGATGATTCTTTAATTCATCCATCTACATTTTCATTTCGGACATTATTTCATTCATTCATCCTTTCAGCCAATATTTTATGTTCATGCTCAAGAGTTCTCCTTCAACATTTTGCATTCAGCAGTTCAGCGCAAGCTTTTTCAAGATTCCTTCAACCATTTTCAGATAAATTCAGTCATTCAGCATATTCAGGATTCTGCATTAGCAGTTCAGCACAAGCTGCTTCAGCTTCTGCATTCACAGCGCAATTTCTTCAGAAATTGCTTTCCTTGTTGATTCTGCTGTTGAGAGCCTTTGCATGAATTCATTATTTTATATTTGTATTAGTTTGTTATTAGCTTTTACATAAAAAAGAAAAAAAACAGGTTCATAGCTCAAAACACTGAATGATGATCAAATGATGAGAAAAAGCACCGTGCTATCACCTTATTATTATTATTTTTTTTTGTATTGTACCTCTCTTTGCTGCTTGGACTCCATGGGATGGAGCAGGAGATGTGTGGAAAAGAGCACTGACTGGAATGTTTCCATGCAGTATTTTTCTGTTTGTGCAGTTTTGGACAGTAAAAGTTGTGAACCTGATCCTGTGAGTTGCGTCTTCATTCTGCTAGAAAAATGACCAGAACTGAGGGGTTACACTCATACCCGTCACACAATTTTGGAAATGATTTGACGTCCCACCAGGGGGCTGCGAACTATAGGTTGGGAATCACTGCTTTAAGCTATTCAAATCATCAAGACTTTGACATATTTATCAAACCATTCTGCCTGCTGCTGTCAAACTATTAATCTGCTCTCCTCCTCTGCTGTCTTGAAGCGTGAAATGTTCCAAACCATCTCTTCTCATGTCACATACAATCCATCCAGGCCAGGCTGGGTTCCATTAAGAATGTGGGTTAGGGTTTGGTGTCAAGAGGGGGCGGCTAAGGATACCATAGACCCTCTTGAAAATTAGTCCCTCAGGTGCCACCTCAAATAAGTGTGACTGATTATTTGTCCCATCAGATGTGGAATTTATGTCTGCAATCAGCGAGCAGCTTGGTTGCAACAAAAGGCTGAAACCTTTTTTTTATTTTTTTTCAGCACAGTTGAACTTGTGATTACAGACCCAGTGGCAATCACCAGTTGAAAAATGAGAAATGAATGAAAAAAAATCCCAAATACATTGAATGTCTCCCTGAGGCTGGCTCTAGAAGATTTCTGCAGCTGAAATGACTATAACAGCTTAATGTTCGTCTTGAGACACACTTGTACATGGTTAGTGAAAAGACCTATCAGTTCCACCTCACCGCCGAAGTTCATCATTTTACTTTCTTTGAATGAAAACACGCAGCAGGTAGTGCTTCAACCTCAAAGCAAGAAGGTTGCTGGTTTGATTCCCCATTTGGGCAAGGTGGACCTTTCTGTGTGGAGTTTGCATGTTCTCCCCGTGCATACGTGGTTTTCTCCGGGTACTCCAGCTTCCTCCCACAGTCCAAAAACATGCCCACATTAGGTTAATTTATTATTTTAAATTGCCTGTAGGTGTGAGTGTGTGCGTGAATGGTTGTTTGTCTCTGTGTCAGCCCTGCGATTGACTGGTGACCAGTCCAGGGTGTACCCTGCCTCTTGCCCAATGACAGCTGGGATAGGCTCCAGCCACTGCGACCCTGAACAGGATAGACGGTTAAGAAAATGAACGGATGGATGAATGAAAACATGAAAATCATCCCACTTTCATATACTCACTCAAGATACTCAAACCTTTGGCTAGATATTCAAGTACATTTGTTATTCATCTAAGTCACAGTGTAAAACCCTTCAGCAGCAGTCTTTTTTTTTGTCAAACCTAAAACAACACCCTGGTGGTTCTTTCTTGGCTTGGATCCTTTCTGGTTGCAGGACTTTTATATATTTTGTCATGGTGCCCAAAGTGTGTTCAAAAGGATAAAAGCAACATGAAAAAAATGAGTTGCCACCAATTATTTTAGATGCACTTTATGCTAGTCCACACTTTGGTTCTACTTGAATGAATGAACTGCTGAGGAGTGCTGCAGAGCGGGCAACAACAAGAGAGTGAAGAGTCAAGCAGTTCCGGTGACAGAACAACGCTGTGGTTGAACGAGGAGCTGAAGAGGCTCAGCCTAGTGCGAGATGAGCACCGAGTTTGAGTATGCAGCAAATAACACAAAGTACTGCTATTCTAACCCACTGCTGACATTGTTGAACAAGCACTGAGGCAAGTCGTTGCTCTGAGGGAAAGAAATTACTGTACAACTGCTATTTCTGTTTAAAGGGGTCCAGCATATTCCTTCATTTCTGCCTATTGGCACTGTGGCACTAATGCTACTTTTAGTCAGAACTCTAAACTGTCAGCTGGTTTCAAGAGATGGGTAATGAGGGCAGAGAGCAGCCTGAGGAGCGACTGGGCCCAAACCATCTATGTCCTGCAATACAGACAACAGTAGAAGAGCTGGTCAGAGCATCTTAAACTTTTGACGAAAACTTGAGGAAAAAAAAATTCATTTCACCCTGGATGCAAAATTTAAACTTCAGTTTTTAACTGGACTTGTTCCACAAAGAGACTGTTAGTTTGTTGCCATGGAAATGTTTCCAACTGTTGTAACTAGTAGCTGACAAATAAGTAGAGGGTAATTTATGACTGGCAGGTAGTTATGGGATATAGAACCCTGACAGGGTGACAAGACCACAACAAATAACGATAAAACAGTAATAAATATAAACAAAATCCCACAACTTTGAACTCCACTGCTGTCATCAACACCTCTCATGGTTTAGGTTTCTGCTAAGACTGCTAACCATAAGTTTCTCTCACCTCTTTCACTGCTGTCATTAGAATTGATGGACAAGATCCAGAATGAACATGTTCTTGTTGCTAAGCCTACAGAATTAGTATGCTAACAGAGGTTACTTTTTAAATCCATTTTTACCAATTTGATGCTAAAAGAGGCTAAATTGTAGCCATATTTATGACTTTGATGCTGACAGAAACTAATGTTTTAGCCACATTGTCTACCAATATGATGCAATTAGAATCTTGAGTTTTAGCCACACTGTTTATCAATATATGCTAACAGAGGCCAACAGCTCAGCCATATTGTTTACATATTTTTTTACCAATCATATGCTAATAGAGGCCAACATTTTAGTCACATTGTTCACCAATTTAACGCTGACAAGAAGCCAAAGTTTTACCTTGTAGTTTTAGCAAGCAGGAGCACAAGTCTTAGAATCCTCTTACACAGGTTAATTTGATCCAATGTGATCAATTTGCCTTGGATGTTGCTAGTGCTAGAAAGCCAGGTATCTAGAAAGAGGTAAAATATAGGGAACGGGTTGATGTGCAAATTCAATTCCAGACAGGGTGAGCAGACCCCCTTATAAACCATCTGTTCACGAATATCTTTTCCTTCTTACTTGGACTAACTTGAACTCTTGCAGTGAAGGTCTAAGAGAAGTATCCAGGTCATCAAATGTAACAGGGTTAAGACTGAATTATCTTCAGTGGTTCCCCAGTGTAGGGATGGATGTTTATTTTTTAAATGCATCCTGAATTTTGCATTTCTAAAACAGAAATTTTAACATCCTTGCAAGGTATAATTTCTCTGAGACCTCAAGGCAAGCAGCCCTAACTATACTTTAAGTTCAGAGTGTCAGGCACAGGGAAAGGTCAGGTGCAGAGACAAACTGAGAGTTCAAACAAGCTTTAATTCACAATCTGTAAACAACGACAGTCAGGAAGGCAAAGATAACAAAAGGGTAGGTCAGAAACTAGGTCCGGAACACAAGGAATAACTATAAGACAAGAGGCTGGAAGCATCAGCTACAAGGTAAACTATAGTGATAATCTGGCAGAGAAGTGAGGAAACACCCTGGTATAAGAGGGAAAAGGGAGTGACTCTAACAAGACACACAGTTGTGCCTAAAAGTTTACACTGTTGTCATTATGATTAAAAAGAGTTAACACAGTTGTTTGTTAAGAAATGTCTTCACCCAACCTCTAACCATGAGTGATAGAAAGGATTTTGTATTATCATTCATATTTTCTGAGAAAAGGCCAAAAACTCAGAAATTCTGCTGGGGGGTGTAAACTTTTGGGCACAACTGCAGGTGCAACACATTAGGGAAGGGCCTGGTGATCAATAGTGAGGGAGGCAGCTTGACAGGAACTGAAAAGACAAGAGACAAGAGTTAGCAAAATAAAACAAGAAAACCCAAACAAAACTTAAACTTGACACATGCTGACAAGTGTATTTACCCATGTAGACAAGGGAAACTTCAAACAGATTTTTTTTAAAGAAAGAGAGCATAGAGAAAGAACATGGGAAAATGTTTCCAGCTTTACAAAGTGAGTCATGGTTTGACTCACTGATGAGACTATTGCTTTCGCAGTGACTCATCAATATATAGACCAGCATGGTGATCTGAGAACATTTACATACCCCGCAACCTATTTGAGTTCATTGGGTTTCCTCTCCTGATCTTATTTGCCTTGTTTGAACTAACCTGTGGTTGAAGATTGAGTCTTAGTCACATATTCATACATCAGGGTTTATAGCGAGTGGACAATGATTCCTCTACTTTCATACACCCAGAGGCTTTGGTTTTCTTACCTGCTACTCAACCCTGACAACACTGTGTAACAGTTCTTTCCTCCCCCACAGGAGAACTCTGCAGAACTCAAATGCCAGTTTCCTGCTTGATGAAGTACAAGAGTGTTCAGGGACTGTGGGTCTCAACTTTGGCGCACAAATTAATTTAAATGACAGCAGCCATCATTAGTTTTGGAAAATAAATAAACAAATCATCCTCTCACATTACGATGTCAAACGAGTCA
>RPOG01009620.1:0-11338 GCA_008086565.1 Thalassoma bifasciatum | reverse complement strand
GGCTGCTGTTCAGATGCGCCTCCTGCATGAGCTGGTGTACGCCTCCCGCCGCATGGGCAACCCTGGCTTGTCCGTTCGCCACCTGTCCTTCCTGCTGCAGACCATGCTGGACTTCCTGTCTGATCAAGGTCAGCTCTCCACAAACTTACAGAAAGAGTCAGAAACACACTTTCCTGTTTCATTGTGGAACTTAAAACCTAGGAGGAACTTTGAGTTTCATGCCAGCTTTGAAAGAAAAATCAGGAAAAAGCCACCCTGTGCTGTGCCGATTGCAGCACAATACCTGATGTTTAATAGTATGCAGTGCACAACAAAGACAGTATTTTCTTGGCGGGCGTGAAATGTTGTGCACTGACCAGAAATCCTGTGCAGCCAGGAGATAGAGTTTTTCACTGAAGCTGTGTGAGCCAGACGGTCCACTGGCTACACAATAGAGGCCAGAGTAATCCCTGGTCAGCTACAGAGCATGAGAATTTAGGGAGGGGGAGGGAGGGCGAGACGAGGTACGAACAAGATGAAATAAGCTTAGAGTGTAAAATATTAAATTTCAGCAAAGGGACGATTGCAGCTGTGTGAAGGAAGCTGCTCATTCAGGCGTTCTTAGAACCTGCTCTGCTTGAATAATATTACCCTGCACAGCTTACTATACATCAAAGCACCTTCAAATGATGTCATTACTACTGCCGCTGTCCCCTGTTTTCTGCCTTAAAACACTGACCTTGTAAGCAGAGTTCTTCAGTGTTTTTCTTTGCTTCAGAAGAAAACATTTCAAACTCACTCAGTGTTACTTCCTCTGCTAAGAGTGCTGCCTACTATAGTTTCAGTGTCCTTTGATTTCCTCCCCTTTAGTCTGCAGTGTGATATTAAAGATGTCAGAAAGGTTATTGAGCGTTGTGCCGGTGGAATAAGTCTGCATTGATGTATGGTGGCGTTTGTGTGCGTTCGTCGAGAAAGAAATGGAGTCTGGCAGGAAAGGTTTTTAAAGGTTCTGATCCCCTGTCTGCATGTCCACAAAGGTGAACCTGATGCTGACTGGACTTCTGTGTTGTTTGTGAAGTAGTTTATCCAGACCAATGCAGGAAACATCACAGAAAACTGTAAACTTTGCCAGGTTTTGGAAAGGTATGCATGGTCAAAATTACCATGGTGGAAGTGAAACAAAATAAAGAAACAGAGGACATTTCTACTTTTCTGTTTGCTACTTTGAATCAGCCTTGTTGTTTTTAACAGTGACAGGATGCAGGAATGGAGGGATCGGGTCCAGATTAAACTCAGTTAGTATTTATTCAATATCACACAAGAATCCAAAAATACAGAACAAAATCCAAAAAGTTGAAATTCTTCTAAAATCCCAAATCCCCAAACTCTTGAATACAACTTACACAAAGAGAGCAGTAGAACCAGAAAACAAGGACCCCCACCTGAAACAACAATAATGATAGTAACAGACCTGTCACGATAACAAGTTTTGCTGGACGATAAATTGTCCCAGAATTTTTTTGCAGTAAACGATAATATTACCGCTTTGATACCATTTTCAACTAATGTAATAATAATGGTATAATAGTGCAGGTACACCCTTTTAAAACTAAATAACCTTCCATTTCTTAAGAATATTTAAAATTGGAATTATATGATGAAAAAAGACATTGTAAATATCCAAAATAAATAATCAACACAACTAAAGACAATTAATAAAATGGACTGTCAGTCTCTGTTAAGAAAATTGCCCTTGAATAAAAACCACTCAAAACTGAAACAGTAAATAAAGTATAAAGTCTCTGTAAAGAAAATTTCACTTCAATATATGTTAAACATTAGGCTCAGACATTAAGATATTTAACAGGCAAAACTGCCAGTCCAGTTAGGACCTTTGTAAACAAAAAATGCACTTGAATACAACCACACAACCAAAAACAATTTATAAAATAGACCCTGTTACTGATGAGAAAAAAACCTCACAGTGATACAGCAAAGTTAACTCAATATCCAGTGTCTTTGGTGAATAAAAAATTATCAAGCACAGCAAATCTATCAAGCTCATTTTTAATTATCATGCAAATATTGATTTATTGTTTATTACTACAGGCCTAGATAATAATAATATTTTTTATTTGTAGAGCTTTTCAAAAACTCAAAGATGCTTTACAAAGTTAATGTAAAAACGTGTTAGTTTAAAAACAACAGTACAGTGAACAAAATAATGAATAAAACATTTTTAAAAACCAACAAGTATAGAGAATGGAGCATAAACATTTAGCAAAAAAGTCCAAATAGAAATCAAAGTTAAAAGGGTTGTAAAGGGATGAGTGACTGAAGACTAGAAATGATGGGCCAAAAACAGTGTGAAAGAGAAGAGGTGTGTTTTAATCTGTTCTTGAAGGTGGTGAGGTCAGCGGTGTCACAGATGTGTTGTGGGCGTGAGTTCCAAAGGGAGGGGGCAGCAACAGAGAAGGCTCTGCTCCCCCCAGGTTCGGTGCTTGGTCGTTGGGACGGTGAGGAGGTTTGCATCAGGGGAGCGGAGGGGACAGGGAGGGGTGTAGGGGGGGAGCACGTCTGTGAGGTAAGAAGGTTAGAAGGGGCCTGGAGTTGGAGTGCTTTATGAGTAAGAAGTAGGATTTTAAATTTAATACAGTGTGGGATGGGGAGCCAACAGGATGTGAAGGACAGGGGTGGTGTGTTTATAGAAACAGAACAAAGAACTGACAAAGAATTGAACTCAACACAGCAACCACATGGAGAAATGGGCCAATCAACAGGTGTGAAACAAGACAAGTGAAACACATGAGAGTCAATCAAACCAACGGAAACACACAGACAGGAGGTCAAACTGAACCAAACACACAAAGAGCAAGCACAAGGTAAACAGGAAACACAAAGGAAACACAGCAAAAATACCTTATACTGTGTCCCAAATTGCGTACTTCTGCACTCACATTTACTGTTTTGAGTGCAGAAGTGTGTTGACACTGACAGTATGGAAAAACACAGTGTGTTTGGATTTGTCAGCTGGTGCACTGATAACGGTCAAAAGTTGAGTGTCAATGATCAGCTGTGAGCATGGCTGAAAAATGTGTGATAACAGCCAATCAGAGTCAACCTTTTCCTGCTCCCCTTCCATTTGTAAGTTGCCAGAGAAGTAGGGTTGATAACAGAGAAACAGATGTTGAGCACTGTCCTTCGATAATGATTATGTTTACATTTTAAGTTGTCTTTGTTTATTTTGGGTCTTGCATACTTGCAAAAATTCTTTATTTATTTGCTTTTTATGTTAATTAAATGTCAACCGAATCCCTTGTATCTTTGGTTTTCATCACAGATGCTTAAAAACTGGCAGTTTGAAAATAAAACAAAAAATAGTGATAATAATGTAGATCAGATAATATGAAAAAAAAACATCGTGATCTTTTTTTGCCATTTTGCCTAGCCCTTGTATTGATATAAAGTCGTGAGACAAAGAGGACAAAGTTGGCTTTAAATCAACCATCAAAAATAACCCACCAACCAAACCAACAAACCTTCTTATTGCTCTACAATAATACTGGTACAGCAGATACTTCAAGCCCTTCAAAACAATAACTCCTGCTTGATTGCAAACAGTCCATCGTCTTCCTTGGATTTAACAATTATGTTCTTTAAATTGTGACTGTCTCATCATCTGTAAAGAGGAAACAAAGCATCTCTGGTTGAATAACACAACAAGACTCCAGGCATTAAAGAACATGAATCATTCATGCTCTGTACTCCAACACCCCCCTCTGCTGCTGAATCTCTCTCTGACATGAATACTAGATTAAAAGAGTATGTTGTAGTCTGGATACAATGATCGTAGATCTTTAGATGAATTATTTAATCTCATTAGTCTTCAGACTGATGGAGACAGAATGGTATGTAATTGAACAGAAGCTAAAACATTTTCTTGCAGGATGGACAAAGTCTTTGTCTTCCTTTAAGTTAGTAATAGTAAGTGAATCTTGTCATGTGTTTTATTTTAAGCGTAATATCAATCAGTGTAAAAAAAACAAATTAATGAAACCAAATGGCGGTATATATGCTGCCGTTGAGGCAACTTTTAACTGAAGAAAATATGAAGTGTAAGGGAAAATTTAACTGTTGCTGTCGTCAGCTCCTCATCGTTATTCACAGATTACGTCTTAACTATCCCTAACCACCAATTAATGATCCCTTTGAGCTGGGAATCCATCCAAAATCAGATCTCAAAGATTCAATGTGAGGTTGCCTTGACCACTGAAATTGTTGCATCACTTGGCAGAAATGGCACACTTCACTCCCCCCACTTGAAATTTGATCTATATGTCTTAAGATTTTCAGACTTACAAAGGTAAAACCACGTGTAGAGGATCACCATATCCTTTTTACATGCTGTAATTACATTTGTTATATATTATTCATGCCAAATGATGAAAAATACTTAATAACTTGATGTTCTCCCTGAGTCATTCATAACAATATCCACAACTAAGGAAAATTTGCACAATTTCATGAATGACAGAGTGAGGAAACGTAACCTCTGTTCACTGGAACTTGTTGCGTTGCTCACGCTTCTTTGCACCAGGGTCATGGCACTGAGGTCGGGCATCTTATCAAGTAAGCAGCGCAGATAGTCACAGGGGTCGATAATATCCTGCATCCCTACTTTTTTACTTTATGGTCGTTGCATGCTTATGAATTTGGTACATTTTTAATCCTTTACTGCAGCACAGTTGTATAATAGCAGTGTCGAAAATGGAGCTGTGGCTGCAATGAAAATAAAAATCCTTACTCCAATAATCCGTTGGCAAAGAAAAGAACAGAGTGAAGAAGCAGGTCCTCTGAAAAATACTGCTATAATCAAAAGATATGACTGACACTTGTAAGAAGGCGAAAAAAGTGAGACTGCAAAGGGCTTTTCTTAATCAATGAAATAGTTTCATCATGATTCAAGTGGCTGACTGCTCCTTTCCAGATGAAAGATGAGAAAAAGTTGAAGTTTGAACAGCTCTGTGGAGGTTGGTGTATCGACTGATGTAGATGGAGACAAAGCCACCATGATGTAGCATGCTGTTGTTTACAACAGGAAGGACGGTCTTATTAATGAGCCATAGGTGAGACAAACATCATATGAAGTCTGTCCAAATGAGCCTTTTCCCTCCAGTTTCTGCCGTCTAATACTTCACGATATGAGATCTGGACGAGCGAGAGCCTCCTGTGGCTGTGGAAACGTTTTCAAGTTCGAGGCAATTATACTGCCAGAAACAAAATATTCGACTGCAGTTTAATTAATCAACACAACAAAACAGAAAAAAAACATGTCCTATTAAGTTGCTCTTTGTCTGAAGTTTGCTTAATTAGTTTCATTCAATTAGAGTTGTTCATATGCCTAACTAACTCCTGCATGCCAAAGCAGTGTGAGGCTGTTTTCTGTTTGAAGCAGCTGAGGTCTTGGACAAGCTTTTATAACATCCCTCTCACACTCACATCAGTAGATATCTCCATGTATCAAAAAAATTTCGCATAATAAAAAGTTTTTACCCATACCGCTATTATTCCCTTTTCTAATTTTGATTTTTATATTATGTTGATTGTTTATAGATTAAAAGGTGAAAGAATGTTTGTGGATCTGTAGAGATGCTGAAAGAGCTCTTGAGTTTTCAAGCTGAAATTAGATCATAAACATTCACAAACATCTCAGTTTAACAGGTTTTGGTTGTTGGAGCTGTGTGGATGCTGGGTGTAGACTCATAAAGAGTTATCAGTCATAAAAGAGGAAATATATTCGTGCAGGGAGTACAACACATTTTTGTGCAGTTGATAGATAAAGCTCATAATCAGTGATGAATTGTGCTAAGAGCTGTGTATGTTTCTCAGCCCAAAATGTGTGACCTCTGACATGTGAGCTGAATAGTATTACTTATTTTGTGACATTGGCATAGGCAGCAAGTGAACTTTTTTTCTAGGGAGATGGTGAACTAGAGTCAGGGTCATGATCAGGCAGCCTCACTGATTCACAGGGTTCAACCCCAGAAGTACTGGAGCTTCGATAGTTGAAAAAGTCTAGGCTTGTTCTGATAGAAAGGTGTCATAGTGCATTGTAGTTTTTCCACATATAGGAGCCCACATGGCCCCCGCACTCCACCAGAAGTGTCAGAAACAGACCACGGAGCAGTCGGGAAAGGAGACCTGTACATACACAAGTGTTTTGAGCCAGCCGTCAAATTCCCCAGGTCTCAATTGAGTCCAGCATTGAAGCGATGTGCCCGACAACCAAGTTCAATCTTTGGAGGTCACACCTGTGGCTTACGGGCCAGTAAAGTCTGCTGCTAGCATCCTGGTGTCAGATACAACAGCACACTTGTAGTTGTCTTGTAGAGTCCATGTTTCATCATGTCACAGTGATCGTGGCCTTGAACTCAAGCAGAACAAACAACTGGACTAACTCCGGCTTCTCTAATTTTCTCTGTTTCTATTTAATGTTTCTATTTAATGTGTATATTGTACGTGATGCTGAATTTCAATTGCTCTTTTTATTCTTTGTATTTTTCTATTTGTACTATTTTTGTTTAACTGTCTCCCTGTGTACTTATTATTTATTTAGGCTTTTAAAAAAACAGACCTGAGTACTAATTTCATTCCACTGTAAATGTGAGGCCAGAACTTTCAAAATTAAACGGGCAGTCACAGCCGCACAACAAAAATATAAAACTACATAGAAGTAAACCATGACATTCAAAAGTCTCTGTATTGAGACAAGGCCAGAGTCCATGTGTCAAGCCAGATCTTTGTCCCACAAATTGCTTAAGGTGTGCATTTATCAAAACGAAATAGCAGATGTACTCAAATCCCTTAACACCTGAGCCTCAAAGTGCTGCCTGGACTTTATTTTTTGGTCATTTTCATTATGAAGTGGTTTAAAAATGTCCTGTGAGCAAGTGCTTTGGCCCATTTTTCGTAATTACTTTGAACTTTTAATAACTGGGAATTTCCATTTTTTTGTGATCTGAGAGACAAATGCTTTAACTGAAGAGAAACACTTTAAAATAATCTGATTTTTGAGGATTTAATGATAAGTAAAAGAAAAAACGCTGCTATCAAACATAAATAATATTTACAGGATTTGAACAAGTGAACTATATTAAACATATGTAGAATCACATTTATGAATCTTTGTCCCATTTTTTTAAAGACAGGTCTCTGACAACATCACCAGAACCTCCAGCATCTCCACAGCTTCTTCCTCTCTGAGTTCACAAGCTACTTGAGGATGGCTGCTCCTCATCACGAGACAAAAACTGAAAATGAAAGTAGAGGAGAAAGATATCCAGCTGTCTGGCATTCGCAGGTTGTCTTTAATGTCTGGGTGAAATTACCGTAACAACCACATATTGGCTGAAAGAGCAACATCTCTGCTTTCAAAAACTGTTGAAATTTTTCCAATTGTGCAAACTGTTAAGGAATAACGGTCAAAGTGTACTGTGCAAATGTGCCAGCATTTGACTGAATCCTGACACTTTCACCTCAATTTAACTTTGGTGCATCAAATGTGGGAACTGAGGTGATTTTCAGAAACTCCCTTGGTAAATGTCAACAGTATTTTTCTTTTGAAGTAAGAAGGCAAAAGATTGTCCTGCTGGATTCCTTCACACCCCTAACCCTTTCCCAAACACTCTGGACTCACACAACTTTACAACCATGAAATTAGCTACAAACTCTCAAAGTGGGGCTATATTTTAAGCTGAAGCCCAATTCTAGTGTAGTAGCAGAAAGTGAAATCAAAGAGCTGGATAGAGGAGAAAAATAGAACAATTCATGCATCAATTCATTCATGCAAGATTGGTTTTTGTTCATCATCCAAAAAAGATTCAATATTCCTCACAGATTGTCTTTCACGCAAATCCATCTCACACTTCCTTGCTTCTCACGCAACGTAACAGTTATAAAACGACACCTGCTGCTTTTCGAATTATATGAAATCTAACCTGACAAACTGAGAGCATTGAAAAAGGTAAAGTATAATAGAAACTGTCTGAGCACTTGAGCCCACCTGTTACTGTCAAACTGATTTGCATGTCACCGGTAATATTCGTATTCAGGAATACACGTTCAGCCATGTCAGCATTTCTGGAGTGAAGCAGTAAGAGTCACTGCACTCAGCCGTGTGAGATAAAGGCAGATTCAAATGGTGAAATGATTGACTGATTAACTTTAGCAACATGGTGTCCACTCAGTTTTTAGAGACAATGATTCACCCCTTTCCTAATCTTTGCTCTTCTTCTTGATAGTTGTCACTTGATGCCATCTTTTGTGTGTGTATGTGTGTGTTGTGGTTGAAAGGAGGATATATACAGCATTAAAAGCTTCACTTTATCTCCCTTGGTTCTCTCTTTTCACATCCAGACTTCTTGCTCCAGGCGTCGGTCTAACTCATGTGTTTTGCTGTATTTGTTTGGGCAAGGAGTTTGGCAAAAAGCAATATAGAAACAAACAGAAAATCTCCAAGGATAACCCCTATCATTTATTATCCAACAACCCTGAGGGCAGATGTATTTTTGAATATTTATTGGATGTTTGCAGCTGTAGGGTGTAGCCCCTGGTATTGTGTACTGTTTTTGAATGTCAAGCAGTCCCATACCTGAGTTTAAAGAGTGATGTATTGATGTAGTTTCTTTTTCTTATTCACTCAATAAGGCATCAAGCTGACCTCAATGAACTTGCCTTGACAAAAAAACATATTTAGCCTCCAGCACAAATCACCACCAAAGACACAGCGTGTAGGAACAAGAATATTAGATGGAGCTGGAAGATTCTGGATTAAGATACCCCTTTTGCTCACCACTTTGGTGAGTCAATGGTGGCCTTTGAAGACCAAAAACTGTAGAGATGAATCACAAGTATGATCCTCCATTCGTCAAGGTGTCCTAAACATGGGTGCATAAGAATTTTTTATCACCAAACTCAGAAATCATCGACCCCAAGTCCCTCCAATTCAGAAATTCACATAAAAATCTCATCTCTATCGCTCTTGGGGATGGGTATCAAAGACGTGTATTCAAAGTTTTGAAGTTTACAGATTTCATATTTATAAACCCAATGAAATGTTATTGATGCAGGAAACTTGTACAGAGAAAATGCACGGGAGGAATTGATAAGGGAATTGGGTAACACTTCATATTAGGTACACATATTCACCATTAATGAGGTGCTTATTAACATGCATATAAGTAGCTTCTAGCCCATAATTAGCCTATTTATCAAGCACACATTAAGCCTTTATTAATTATTATTTTTGTGGTACTGCCCCTTTACAAGGCCCTAATAACTTACTGGCTATTCACATCATTATTCAGCAACAACAATGCATTAATTTGTAGTCAATAAGTAGAAATTAGGAGTTAATGTACGGAAAAGTCTTAATTCATGACGTAATGGAGGTAGAATAAGGGGTTAATGCGTGCTTAATAAGTACTAATTAGGAGCTGGTAGCTACTTATATGCATGTTAATAAGCACCTAGTTAATGGTGAATATGTCCACTTAATATAAAGTGTTACCGATAATGGATAAAGAATCAAATCAAAAGCAAATCGATAAAGGCATTTGTTTCAATAAAATCTAACCACCTCCCTCAAAATTGCAACCTTGGTGTTGTTTATCAGCAGTTTTTCTTTGCAACACTATGTAACTCAGTTCACTAAAACGGCCTTTCCACTTCAGAAACATAACCCGCCCCCACACATCTCCCCTTTTCCGTGCCGCTGAAACTCTTATCCATGCATTCACCACATCCCCTTTAGACTCCTGCAACAGCATCATTTACGGCTCGTTCTCCAAAGTCCTCCACAAACTGCAGTACATCCAGAACTCTGCTGCACGCCTCCACCACCACCACCAGGCCTGTTCCTACCTCACTGCCTCCTCCACCATCTCAATCCTTCCTTCAACCTGTTCATCACATGCCATCCTCCACTTTCCATCTCGACCTGTTCAGGGGGTGACAGCATATTCACCGTAGCCGCCCCCTCCCTCTGGAACTTGCCCCCCAATCATATTCAAAACTGCTGTGACCCATCTATATTCAAAACTATGTTCAACTTACTTTTCTGTGTCATTTTATAATCTGTGACTGCGCCGTTTTGTTTTTTCATTTATGTCATTTGTCTGTTTTAACAATCCCGCAGTAAATTTGAGTCTTGAAAGTGTGCTATACATAGAATATACATTTTTGAAAATTATTAATGAAAAGCTTCAAAAGCTATAAATTATTTTGCCCACAACCTCCAGTTATTCTTCTTCTGATTCATGTCACCTTCTTTCTTTGTTTCTTTTTCCAACTGATGCCCTTCATGTGACCACTCACTAAATATGCAAGATGGCAGCCTCCATGAAAGGGGACCCACTCATATGTAAATATAAAAGGCTCATTTTAATTAAACAATGCTTAATTATGCCAAATGCTGCATTCTTCATGCTGTAAACAGCCCACATATGCCTCAGCTAGTGCCGAGCTGCCCACTGACGTGGAGGTTTGTCTACAAGGGGGAATTGGTAATTAGTTTTTTCGATAACATTATTTGCATCAAAAGGACTGCCATAGGACAAACTGCTGCATCATGCATGTCAGACAAACTATAAACAAACACTGAAATATTTCAGAATATGATCCCAGTCTGAACCACCAACGTCCTCTAGACCTCATTTCTCTTTCCAGAGAGGCAGGATTTACTAAGATTTAGTTGTAAGTTTGATACATAAGGATCAATTTGCTCATCAGTCATTGGTAACTATGTGCAAACTGTTTGGACACTCTTTATATGAAGATGTTCAATCCTCCCTAGTTCAGGAAAGAATTGTTTACACAAGAATCCATTGACTGCTTTTCTGCTCATGTTGTCTACATGTTGAAATGCCCATGTGACCTGGTTGGTCATGTTGGTCAAACTACACTTAATATCAAACTAAGAGATACTGAGCCAAAGCTCCTGTTAAGAATGGCAAAGTGGCTTGTGCCAAAGCTTTTCCACCCCCCCCCCCCCCCCCCCCCCCCCAAAAAAAAAATAAAAAATAAAAAATAAAACATAGGTCAGATACTTCCCTTAATATTTGTTAACTTCAAAATTTTTAAAAGAGAGATTTTTTGGATATGAAGTTAATAAAACAAGATCTCTTACCTGTCATTTGCCCATTGTTTTTGAAAATGGGGTTGTTGTTCTCTTGGTTGATATAAGTGCATTTTGTATTTTTTTTCTGTAACCTTGATAATAGTAATTCATTTTAAAGAGTGCTTTTCAAGAACTCAATGACACTTGACATGGTATATGATAAAAGAGCAGGTTAAAAACAAC
>RPOG01009618.1:0-11342 GCA_008086565.1 Thalassoma bifasciatum | reverse complement strand
TTTCTGAAGAGGCTGAGAAATATTCAAGGCACACACCGGGTTAGAGAGCCGCGCCCTCTCAATAGAAGCTGGGACCTGATCAAATCACAGGGTTGTATTCCAGCTCTGGGCCCAAGGGTGCAAGTCATCTTAGGTGGAGAGAGGCTTGGTTTTAAATTAAACTCAAGGGCTAACTTTTGTTCTTCTCCTATAAATAAACTCCAAAAAAGCATATCTTTGATTCGACAGTCTGACAGCACTTTATTTTCCAAATACGAGACTTAAACCTGTGTCAATAAATCAGAAACACTCCCCAAACTAAAGACCATAAAACTGCGTCCAGACGGAGAATTGCACCAGATGGTTAAGCACTTTTAGTATTGATCATTAGAATAGTTAATAGATAAGATAGCATATAAAGTTTCATTTTACTACGACTGTGGTGCACAGTGGTCACTACAGTGGACACCTATTTAAAAGTTATTTACTCCTAAATTCAATGGTTCATGTAGTGGAAATTCATGTTAGCCTGTGTCAGGATATTTCTTTTCTTCTTAGGGCCTGAAAAAATGATTTCAGTTTTAATTCCAAACATATATATACTTTTTAAAATGTTATAAACAAACATTTGATGGTGAAAAAGCTTAAAAACGATAAATTATTCAGTGTAAAAATGGATGAAAGAGGGTAAAAAACAAAACAAATAAACAAATCAAACAAAAAAAGTCATATTTACATTAAGTTCACACTGTTTTATGTTGAATGCTCAATTACAAATATTTCTTAGAAAATTGAAAACTTTTTTTTCATGCCTTAAGACAAATAAAAACACTCAAGGGAAAAATCCTGACACTGACTTTCATTATTCATGCATCAGAGGGTTACTCTGATTTAACGTTATTTTTGGTCATAACCTCAGCTCCAAATCAAGTAAAAACTGGACTCAGAGTTTCATCAGTTTTAACAGTGGTTTCCAAACCGAGGGTGTGTAATTCTGACAGGGGTCGGGCCAAAAGAGTTAGAGGCACGAGTGTGTTGATTCACAATCACAATTTAAAACACACATGTTGCACTGTCACTTGTAATATTTCAGCCATGAAAGTGACAACTTCCTTCCTAGAGGCTGTACTTTTAAAAATTCTGCTTAAAAAGCATTTTATACAGCAACAATTTTGAATAATTTTCACTATTTTCTGGAAAGATGTCACAAAGTGTCGCTAAAGAAGACAAAAAAAGACATTCTCTGCTTCTTACAGCTTGAAGTTAGAGTTTTAAGATTGCTAGTTTTTCAAGATGATTGGAGCTAAATGACATCACAAACATCACCGCAGCACACAAGCATTAAATAATAGATTAATCCTAAACTGGTAGGTGTCAGCATGCTCTCTTTAAGTTACTAACTATTGGATCTTCTTCTGGTCCATCTGTTCAATCTCACACTAAAACAATCTACTGACAAATTAACAAGATACACAACCTGGTTGTATGTTGAATTATTATTATTACATTGCACAGTTTTCTGGCCTTCTTTATGAATTTATGCTGATGTCAGAACAACAGAGCGAGTGTAAACATGAAAATCAGCATTATTTTTAGACTCAGACTTAGACTTAGACTTGTATGCAAGATGAAATTAAGTTTGCATAGGCCTTGGCTTTTTACAGTGCAGATACAGTGCAAAATACTAGGAAAAGGGTGCAAAGAAATGCAGGTAATGATAAGTGCAGGAGTCTCATGTAAGTGCAGGAATATAGTAACAGTAAAATGAATTAAATAGATACTGACCAGTGAAAAAAATGAAAATAAAACAAGTGCAACAGCAGTGAAATGTACAACAGTAGATATATAAATAGATAAATATGCAGCAGTTGTTCAGTGATAGTGACCAGAATAAAGGAAGACAGCAACGTTAATGCTAACAGCAATAAATATTGTCTGCAGTTTATTAAGTATTTAACAATTGGGTATGTTAGTCTGACTTTGAGAAGTTTTAGAGAGATTTCAGTCAGTTTAACATTTGTATATGTACCTTAAAGGTCTAGTTTTAGTCAGTACAAAGAAAATATTGTAGAAGCTTCTCTCACTATAGGGTTAAAGGTTTGGTTATGCATTTGAAGCGTGCAACACAGAATCAGAAATACCTTCTTCTTTTTTTATTCCAAGGGGAAATTTGGTTTGACTGTAGCTCTTAATATGATAAAGCAGGAAGAAAATAAGCAATAGTATAAACAGTACACTGCAAAAAAAAAAAATCTAAGCAAGTCATTATGTCTTATTTTTAGTAAAAATTTGTCTTACTATTCTTGATTTGAGCCACATTTACTAGACAAGGTCATAAAAATGTCTCATTTCAAGTTTTTTAAAGACAAAAGTGAGGCATCAATTGCTTGTAACAAGTAAAAAAAAATCTGCCAATGGGATAAGATAAAAGATTCTTGTTTTAAGACATCTTTCTAATTTCAAGAAACTTCCCGGGCGAATTTATCTTATCCCATTGGCAGATTTTTTTGACTAGTTACAAGCAATTTACACCTCATTTTTGTCTTAAAAAACTTGAAATAAGACATTTTTAAGACCTGGTCTGGTGAATGTGGCTCAAATTAAGAATAATAAGACAATTTTTACTACAAATAAGACACAATGACTTTCTTAGATTTCCGTTTTTGCAGTGTAAGTACCAAAAGAAATAAAGTAAAGATATTTCTTGTCTCTTTTAATGCTGCCTTGTCTAATACAGGCAGGAAATGCTCTGAAAGTGCATTAAAAAGAGCCACGACAAGTAGAAACTGGACAAAAGTCGAGCTTACATTTGTCTCTTTCCTCACATTCCAAACCAGGATCAAAATCTAACATGCTCAGATTTCTAATCCAGAAACACAGGCACCAAATCCTCACACTCAAAAAGCTGGAGCCATCAGCGTTTTGGCTTTTTGGCTCTCACAATAACAGAAACTGTCAGTTTAGAAATCAGTCAAGCTCTAAAGATATTAATGTTGGCTGGTGTTCATAATAGCTGTCATCACTGATGTCTTTGGAGGATTCCTCGCTAAGTGATACTTAAGCTTTCTATTCACTCACAGTTTAAGGTATCAAACCGCTGTTTCTGCAGTAACAGAGCAAAGTCGAACAATTACACCATTCAGCTACCTCAATAAATGACATGACCTATAAAACTCCAACCAGCTCCTGAATATTTAATCACATCTTGATCTTTGTAGGTCTCACTCTCATTATTTCTTACATTTTTAATTTGACACTTCACACTCATACTGATGAACATTCGAAGCTTTGGGAAGTTGCAAAATCAAGTCAGATAGTTAGAAAACGATGGCAGGGATGGAAAATGTCTCTCAAATGGAAGTGTAAAAAAAAAAGAAGAGCGTTAAAGAGAGAGTTCTTGGTGTTCTCCCCTTCAAAAACGGGAGCATGTTCCTGCATGTTTAGGAAGAAGACACAGCTCATTTGGATGCGATTCAGCCGGGATGAGGCAGTTTTTGTCCTCGACTCTCTGCTTGCTTGCACAGGCACAGTGTCAGAAGTCCATAAATCCCCGGCTAGTGAAAGAAGCTCCCATTCACGCAGACAGACTCCCCAGCTGCCATGATGAGCTACTCAGGCTCAAATGAGAAAAGCCCATAACAAATAAATAACCAGCAGGGGCCTGAGCCAGGGAGTCGGACGAGGAGAAGAGAACGGGCGGGGGGAGTGGGATATAATAGAAACAGCAACGCAATCTATTCCAGCCAGAGTCTGTGATGCAGCTGGTTCAATCAGCAGAGGCGGGCGGGCGCGTTGATAAGGCGGCGGGAAACGCTGGTGTGGAAGTAACAGCATCACAGCTCCAAGAGGGCCTCCAATCTCTCCTCACTTCATGTCCATTTCTCAAAAGATATCTGCCGCTCTGTCTGGAGCTTCTGTCGAGGCCCCGCAGCTGTGTCACAAATCTCCCAGCAGCCACAAGGGCGGGCTGGGCCCCAGAAACGGAGGCGGCGGCCGAACGGAGGGTAACAACCAGGCGAGAAAAGGAGCACGAGTGTAGAGTTTACAGGAAACAGGAGAATCTAACTTAGTTACTGAAACAAGAAAGAGCATTTCCACTAGAATGGGGTCTGCATTTCCTTGCAGCAAATGCTTGAAATGCTGAGCCACACCCCTTTCCATAATATCTCCGTTGTTGCATTGGAGCAGAGCTGAAATGAGTGACAAGCATCAGCATCCTCGACATTCTCAACATTTTTCTTTTTGAATGGTCAGAATTGGTGCAACTTCGTTCGAGGTGTAGCAGCCTGAAAAAACAGGCGGAATAATAAGTTTCGTAATTGTCATAATAAAAAGGATGATAATAATAATGAAGTCGAATATCGATGTGTTGAAACACTGCTACTCTGCATTTCAACATAAATAGTGAAACTTGCACTCAAAAAAAGAAAAAAATTCGGAGAGAAAGGCAAATAATATGATACCAAGACATAATTACGAAATAGAAAAAAAAAAATAGAAGGAAATTTGGAGATAATCAACCAAAGCAAATTGTTTTTTTTCTGAAAATTTGCATAATTTCGACTTGGTATGAGATACGACTTCATGTCTCATGATGTTGAACTATTGTCTCATTATTTCAACATTGAGTCTAATAGTTTTAATTATCTCATGTTTTGGAGATTGTGTCTCATTATTTTCAACTTTTGACCCTTTTATATTCTGCTTAACCATTTGGTCGAGCACATTTTGAGTCATTATATCTGATTGAAAGTATAAATACTGAATTTAGCTTGCTCTGGTTGTCACAGTGCTCCGACAACATGAATAAAAAATAAATAAATTATACTAGATTTATTTTCTTGTAGTGAAATTTAATGGATTGATGTCATAATTTTGGCTTATCTCCTAATTTCAACTTTTTAGCTCAGGATTACAAACCTGATGTCATTTTCTCCAAATTTTAACATTTTATGTCTTAATTTAAAACTTTGAGTCCAAATTTTCACTTAAAATCTCAAAATTGTGGCTCGATGTCCCCAAATTTCAACATTTTATTTCACAGCTTCAACTCTTTCCAACTCAACTCCATCCTGATTTTGATTTAGACTCTTGTAATTTCAACCATTCCTAATATCCTGAACAAAGACATTTTTCATATTCTTCAGGTGAACATGGGTTACCTTAAATCTTCAAAGTACTTTTACTCGAAATGAGAGGGGAAAAAATGCTTTATTTTGAGATTTGAGGACTTTGCGTAGCCTTAGTGCTTGGTTACCAAATTAGCCAAATTAACAAATAAGGGAGAGATCTTTAAGATTTGGCCTTGAGTTGAACTAAAGTTGCAACTTTCCAAACTGTAGATGTAAAAATTTAACTTCAAAGACTTTATACCAGGTTTTAGTGCTTATTTCTCTGCTTTCAGTTGAACTTCAATGACTGCTGACTCACAGCTTTCTTAAATACACATAAGAAATGTTTCACTTTAAAATACTTAAAACCTAAACTTCGCACCCTTGACTTGATTTCACCAGGATTTTTTTCATGCAGCTAAACTTTTCCTTCAAAACAGGTGCATAACTTTGACCGGTCACTGTTTATTTCCACAAACGTAGAAGAAATGTTTGACTCTCTAATGTCTGACAGTTGAGACAGATTCGACAGATCGCACAAAGTTTCCAAAGTTGCCAAAGTCGACCTGTCAGCATCTCACATCTCTGAGAAATGATAGGAGTTGAAGTAAACCACCTGTAAATCCACTTCATCCCCAAATGTCAGCGAGATAAAAACTCCAAAACCCATAAGCACAAAGGCGGTTTCTCCCTCAGGGGCTTACAACATGCAGTGAGAGATTCGCTCTGATGTGGGAAGCTGCGTTACATTATGTAAACAGCAGGGAGGACTAAGTTTGGACCTGTTGACCTGCTGCTTTTAACAAAACTCCAGCAGTGAAGCTGAAGCAGAGCTGAAAACACCCACCTCTGCACCGCTTCATCTTCTCCTCTCACCTGCCCTCGATAGTAATCTGACCTTTTCTCTGCACATTTAAATGAGCCAGCGAGGGTTGGACTAAAAAGCTAAGCTACCAGCTAATTTGGCCGACACCAGAGGGAGATAGCTGGATAATAGAAACTAGTCAAGCGTGTGCTGTAAAACTCATTAAAACGCTACAGGAGGAGAGCAAAGAGTGAACTCGGGTTGAACCTTTTCATGATGTGGGGCGGCTGTCCTGGGGGGTTGAAACGTCGATGCCAGCTAGTTTTCTACAGTTATTAATGCTCCGGAAAAGCACGGCAACAGACAGACAGAGGCTTCATCATCCAGTCAGAGAGACGACTTTAACCGTGTGTCACAGTCTGTCTCCTCACAGGCGTCAGTATCAGTATAAATATTCACTTTTTCTGACCTTTTACAGGAAAAACAAGTCAAAAACAAAACAGTAGCATCAAAAGTATTAAAGATATTAATTTCTCAAAAAGGTTTATCAAGTGACGTTTCAGTGAACTACATCTCAACTTCAAATTATCTTCTTGTATGACGCTTAAGTTCTGTATGTTCTGCAGAAACTCAACAATTCTTAAAGTTGATGTCTTGAAATAAATGTTTTTATCATAATGTGAAAATTTGAGAGTTAAAAAAAACACATCAGAAGACTCAAGACCAGATTAAAGTTATGAAAGCTGCAGAAGAAAAGTTCAGAATACAGGATCAGAAATATTGGAGGCTAAAATGTTTCTTTCTTTTCTTTGCTTCTTCCCCATTCTCCCTTGTTTCCTTACTTGTAATCTTCCTCAGTTCCTTTTATTTCCTTGTTTTACATTCCTCTCAACCTCCTTTTTCTTTTCTTTCCTACTGTTATTCCTTCCTTCTCTCCCATCCTACCTTTATGCCTTCTTTCCGTCCTTCTTCCTACCTAAATTCTTTCCCTTTCTCCCCATTCTTCCTTGCATCCTCCCTTACTTCTTGCCTTACTTTTTCTTTTTCACTCCATTAAACCTCCTTTACTTCCTTCTTTCCTTCCCTCT
The DNA here is from genome assembly GCA_008086565.1 of Thalassoma bifasciatum. Taxonomy (NCBI): domain Eukaryota; kingdom Metazoa; phylum Chordata; class Actinopteri; order Labriformes; family Labridae; genus Thalassoma; species Thalassoma bifasciatum. The sequence continues at coordinate 4,359 of RPOG01009618.1, read as the reverse complement.
TGCCTACTTTCCCTTCACCTTCCTCCCTTAATTCCTTCCCTACCTCCTTCCTGATCCTTCTTACCTTCCTCGCTTTAATGCTCCTCCCTTTTTTCTTGGTCTTCCTTTCTACCTTCCCTTTTTTTCCCCATTCTCCCTTGTTTCCTTACTTTTATTCTTCCTTAGTTCCTTTTATTTCTTTTTTTTTACATTCCTCTCATCCTCCTTTTTTCCCTTTCTTTCCTACTGTTATTCCTTCCTTCCCTCCCATCCTACCTTTATGCCTTCTTTCCTTCCTTCTTCCTACCTAAATTCTTTCCCTTTCTCCCCATTCTTCCTTGCATCCTCCCGTACATCTTGCCTTACTTTTTCTTTTTCACTCCATTCAACCTCCTTTCCTTCCTTCTTGCCTCCTTTCTGTCCTCCCTTTTACCCTTCGCCTTCTTCCCTTTAATGCTCCTCCCTTTTCCCCTGTCTGTCTTTTTACCGTTATTACATACTTTTCCCTTTCTTCAGTCCTAAATCGTCAACTCATTCCCTTCTTTCCTTTTTTCTCCTCACCTTCCTACCTTGATTCCTTTTCCTTCTCCCTATTCTTCCATCCTTCGTTGCTTTAATACACACACTCTTCTTAACTTCTTTTCCTTTTATTCCCTTTGACCTCCTATTCTCCTTCATTCTTTCCTTCCTTCTTGCCTCTTTTCCTTCCCCCCTTCCTCCCTTTTTTCCCCTTCCCCTCCTTATTCGTCCTTCCTACCTTTTTTCGTTTCAATACTTGCGTAGTTTCTTCCTTACTTCCTTCCCTGCCTTGCTTTCTTTCTTTTCATTCCTTCAGACCTCCTTTTCTCATTCCCTCCCTTCCTTCTTACTGTCCTCCCTTCTCCATTTCTTCTTACCTCACTCCTTATTCTTCCCTTCCTTCTCTCCTAAATTGCCAACTTATTTCCTTCCTCCCTTCCTTCCTTGCTTTCTTGGATACATGCATCCTTCCTTAGTTTATTTCCATCCTTTCTTTTTCCATTCCTTCCAACCTTCTTTTCTTCTGTATTTCCTTCCTTCCCTCCTCCACTTTTTCTTTCTTACCTTCCTCTGTGTCTTACTTCCTACCTTTAGTCCTTATTCTTCCCTTCCTATTCTCCTAAATTGCCAACTTTTTTCCTTCCTCCCTTCCTTCCTTGCTTGCTTGGATACATGCATCCTTCCTTGGTTTCTTTCAATCTTTTCTTTTTCTGTTCCTTCCGACCTTCTTTTCTCCTTCTTTCTTACCTCCCGACCTACCAGTAGGAGGGTAAGAAAGATTTCCTTCAGTCGTTCCTTTCTTCTGAGAGTCAAAATAATCTGAATTTCAAAAACAACCCTGATAAAAATCCAGATATTTTCTCCATATCGCCCCCTAATGGAGAACATTTTCCTTGGTCAGGAGCAGAGTTTACTGATATTTACTCAGCACAAAACACTGCAGAAAAATGACCACTGATCATCTGGTATCACGAGAGAATCATAAGTCTGTTGTGGTGGAAACTCAGTGACTAATTTTCCTAGAAATCACTAAAAGCAGTTCTTTCTAACAGATATTATCCAGCAAAGTCAAAACTGATAACTGTCTTTTTAAGCGAGCAGTGTTTTTAAAGTCAGCTGTCACTGTAAAAGAGCGAAAAAAATCTCATCATATTCAAAGTTTGAGCATATGAATAATACAGTTTCAGGGTTTAAAGGCTAAGTCTGAGGCCACATATGGAGAGAACATTCATTATTCTGATTGAAAAGAGCTGTCAGCTGTCAAACCTCCCTCACCCTCTTCATCTGTGTTAACCCTTCTGGACACCCTTTATTAAACATTAACATTGAGCCGTGATGGACACACACATTTATTTTACTGTTCAAAAACCCAACTGCCAATTCCTACTCCCTGACTCATAGTTATGGTGTAATAGCGCCCATTAAAGGTCGAAGAGAACTAGGCCATTTTTCCCCTCGCGCTCAGCTCAACAGCACTTTACAGCAGTTATTAGTGACATCATGTTTTACAACGAAAACACACTCTGCAGTACGCTGTAAAAACTCACCTTAAAGGCATTACACACACACACGCACACACACAGCGAGTACTTCACTTTCCATAACGACACTTTTAATGGCTCTTTGTTCCATGGCGGCTGTTACAGCTCAGCTCAGTGTCGGGATGGAGAGGGCATCAGTCAAAGCAATCCACCAGGGGCCCACAGTGATCTAATCCACCCACGCAGTCGTCCCGGCTCGAAGCCCTGACCCCTTACCCTTTAATCTGTCTCATTGACCTCTGGAGGGGGGTTTCTCCCTCTCTACCTGCCTGTTTTTCTTTCTTATTTTAACCTTTAGTTGGACTAACCCTTTAGCTGTACCTGCCTCCTTTGTTGAAGTCTCTCTCACTGACCCTCCTCACTGTCTCTTTATGATCTGCCTTTCACTTTTACAGCCGATGGTAGAAACTGTGTGCAGGTGGCCTGCAAGTGGTTTCTCCATCTCTTAAAGCGACAGTCCACGGCAAAGACACCATCACAGATATGGCTTTTTGGAAGTGTCTTGTTTGTCGTCCTTAAAATATAGCCAGAAAAAAACACTACAATAAGTTTTTCTCTTTCTCCATATCTTCCAAAACAATCTTTGTGTGGACTGTTTCTTTAAGCGAGTTGGTAAAGCTAAAGTTTTCCAGTGTTGCTTCTCCTTCTCAATCTTCCTGCTCCAGTTGGAAGTTTGCATTGGAAGCATTTTGCTCTACCAGCATCTGAATGGCAAACACACAGCTCCTCTCTCTCTTTAAGTTTCTGATGCAACTGCATGTAAAGAAAAACAAAGGGAGAAAAGGAGAAAAGGACTTTACTTGATGCATGTTCTCTGCTTGGTTTAATGATGTGTGATAAGTTAGTTAAATGACTCCTTAAAGAGTTGGTTCCCCCAAATTAGAACTTTTCTTGTTGACTCTATTTGTGCTGCCCAATGTGACAAATACAGTTTTCTTGTATGTTTTTGGAACTTTTCTTGTACTTATAGTGCAGGCCTAAGTTATTTTCAAAAATGTCCCAAGTGTTTTTGAACAGATCAATGAATTTTGAACACAGCTTTACAAAGCAAACAACTTTTATGTCACCCCAGCTCATTCCCAAGCTCCTAGAGATTTGTTGCTCTTCTGGCCTGGACCCTGGTCTTCACTTTCGTCCTCTTTACAGGAGCGAGTTCTTCACCAAGAGCCACGTATGTCTTGGCTTGTCATGTTGGAAGACAAAGACCCAGACCCAGTTTTTACTGCTGACTGCTTGAGGTTTTCTGTCAACATCTTCACGTCTTTCTTTCTTCATGGTTCAACCTTCAAGCTTGAGTTTCAAACTGGTCATCGAAGCGTTCCCTCAGCGTAGTACCCCCACCACCTTTTGGGTGATACACCTCTCTCCCTTCTCTCTCCAAAGAGAAGCAACATCTCTGTTGCTGCATTTCTAATTAGTTTGGACACAGAACAATTGTGCTTTCCATTGCAACCAGAATTGCACTCAACTTGAGTGAAATCTTGTCCCACAGTATTCAATTTGTGGAAAGAGGAAGAGGGAAGAAGGGCTGCAACTGGCGGTAACCATGGATACCACAAACATTTTAAGAGCTGATCAGTCATTCTGATGGGTGCTACTGTCGTTGTTGTTGATGTCGTCAACAGACAAAAGCAGAGGGAGTTTAAATATGAACGCCAGAGTCTGTATGTGTGGCTGCGGCCAAGGTCAAGGGACTTCTGGGAGAAGACGGTGGTCAAGGAGTCCATTATTCACCTTCAGTGATGTGTTTTTGCAAAAAAAAAAAAAGGTGTTTCCATTGCACTTTTACAACAAACTTTAATATCAGAACTTCTGAAAAAACACCTCATTGGAGCTTAAAAACTACTTCTGGGGTCAGATTGATATGCCTGGCACCCAAAAGTGGGATGGTGCATGTCGGTAATTAAGGGACGTGTCAGAGTTTTAGTCAAAGGAAATGCCACAAGATACGTGCTGTACCAAAACAAACCAAACTGAACCACTTGGTGAAAACAGGGCTTAAGTTTCTGAGTTAAAAGTTAAACAAAGTTCAAAAGGATGTTTGGAAAAATCATCGATCTGTCCAACAGCTCTTGGGACATTTTTGAAAGAACTTGAAGTTTCACAGGAGTCTAAAAATTTTGACCTCAAAAAGGAAAACACTTATTCTAAGATTTGAAAGTGTTGTTTTTAAAAATTGTAATGAGTACACATGTACCACAGTGAGGCTGAAATTCATGATACTGTAATTTGAGCGAACCAACCCTTTAATCAACCAGAAATGTTTGCTGCTACTTGAAAACTTGCCTTTCCTTTCAAAGCACAGGTGTAAATATTGAAG
>RPOG01009617.1:0-11344 GCA_008086565.1 Thalassoma bifasciatum | reverse complement strand
TAGCATGCAAAAAATTTCTAGAGGTGACGCCTGAGTAGTGAGTGCACATTCACGGGGGTGTGCCATAGTGTCACGCTCTTTAATTTGAGCTGAATACCTGAAAAATGAGCGAACTGGATCCCAAAGAAAGAAAAAAAATAATCCTTAGGATTCCAAGAGGGTCCTCGCTGACACTAGTCAGTGCTCGGTCCCTAATAATCCTTTGCGTTTCAAGAGGGCCTTCGCCCGCCTGTCGGTCGCTCGGGCCCTAATTAAATCATTGAGATACTTAATTTCCTTTCATTGGACTAATGGTAATCTTTTGTCACCGTTCTGCCTGAGCACCATTTGCACCTCCAACATAAGGAGGATCTTTCTGCGGCGGATAGATTAACACAATCTGCTGATGGCCAGATGTTCAGCAGAGGCTGCCAGCCAACGTGCTGCCAAAACACCGCCAGCTTCTCTTTTAAGAGCATAAAAAAGGAAGCTCGTATGCACAGCTGGGTCGAGTCACACCGCCAAAAATCTTTTTTAAGCCCCATTGTGTCTTCACTTAATCCCATAAGATATTAAAATCACTGAAAGCATTTAATCTTCTACACCTTTCTCATAAAAAGGAATTAAGAGGAGGGAACAAAATGTTTACCCACAGTGCCTTATTTTCTTTTCAGTCTCCCTAATACATTCCAGGTTTGCACATAAAATGTATCAATCATTTTTATTTTTCTCTTGCTTTGTGTTCAAGCTGTCTACAGTGTGTTTTTGTAAACTTGTTTTGATTGTCAGACCTTATACGTGTGTTTACCCCTTTGGAAAAGGAGGGCAAAGAGCATTACTGATTTGCTGTCTCCCTAATTTAGGCCTGTTTACTTTTCAGCACACTTGACATTTACACCATTGGTTTATGATCTCAGAAAGGCTTATGAGTGTGTGTATTAATGACTCAGACTAATGTGCAACCATGGACGACAAACATTCTAAGAAGCTCAGCAAGCAGAAAAACCTTCAAATTCGATGAAACAAGCTCTGAAATTAATTTCCATGGTGTAAAATCCAGGGATATTAGGGTCTTAACGGATAAATGACATGCTGTTTTAAACCTCCATGCTGTATGGTGAAGAATATAAGATGGAGGGCTGTATTAAATTATAAAACATGATTTTTTTAAAAACATTTTTCGAGTCATCAGCATAAGAGATTGATTCATATTGGACACAGCTAATGGACTTTATTGTACTTGTGAATATATTCAATTGGTTAAAAATGTCTCCTCGGTGCTGGGTAATAATAGTGTGTATGGTAATATTAACTTCCAAGTCTTTCTCATGCATATAAAAATGAACGCTGATGAGATGTATAATGACTGAATAAGTGTTGTTGAGCTCTGATGACGCCGATGGTCATGGTTTCTGAGTGGCTCCAAATGAATGACCTGTTGTCTAAACCTGAAGTGTCGTGTTAGGTTCGAGGACCCACTCCAAGTTTGATATTGCCTGTGAAGTGCACTGCGTACCCTTGCGAATGGCGAGAAGTGGAGCGATAGCGCTTTGGTGCCAAACAGTGATGAGTAACGTCCAGGGTAACACAATCAACACGATGGCAAGAATATCTCTTCTCTTCGGCATCTCCAGGATCGGTTATTTGGCTCAACATTACCTGGGGACGAGAAAATAGACCAATTAGCACTCTGGATTCTACAGCACAAATCTTTGACATTGAAAAAAACATGAATATCAGAACTTGAGTTAATATTGGCATAAAAAAACACTCAGTCACTGCAACGTGTGTATAATGGTCATCTGTAGCAAAATCAGGGTGACTGCAGGTTTTAGTTAAGTCAAATTCAAGACTTTTTAAAACCTTTTTAAAGCCACTTTGAATGAAATTTAAGACCAAAAACACATAAATATAGTGGATGGTTTAGGGATCCTGCTGCATTACAACCAAATCATAGTGTGTGTCACTTAATGAGACTCATTCATGTTTAATTTTTGACTGTTTATTGTACATAAAGTTGCTTATTGGTTAATATCTGTATGTAAAAGTGCAAACAGTGACCCCTAGTCACAGACAGGCTTTCTAGGATGCAGATAAATTATATCAGCAGCTTGTAGGACAGTTTTCACTCTACATCTCCTTTGTGAAAAGTCCCACAAAAAACAAATAGAATTATTAAAACATTAACAAATCCTGCCCTGACAAATTAAAGACCTTTGAGTTATTTATTTAAGACAAGAATATATCATTTGAATGAATCTAAGACTTTTTAAGGCCTTAGTTTTAAATACATGAATTTAAGACCGTATAAGACTTTCTAAGGATGTGTAGGAACCCTGAAAATGAACATGTTGGGGCCTTAACAACAGCAGAATCAGTGATAAACTGTCATTGGTAAAAGTAAAAAATAACACAAGGCTAACACAAATTGTACTATATTATACAGAAAGCTTTGTGAACACATATTATTTCTGCCTGTCAGGACTGACATGATGGAGCAGGTAACTGTTTTTCACCTGAAGAGTCATGTTTGAAGATGTTTTAGAATAATACTGTCACAGCCAGCACATAGAAGGTCAAAGCCACTGAAGGAGACCATAAAAAGAAGCTTTTTGCCAACTTGATGAGCTCATCTGTACCATCACCGAGGACGGGCAGTGACTTCATGCTTTCTGCAAAAAAAAAAAAAAAAAAAAAAAAAATCTCTCCACTAGCCAAATGGCAGGATATGATGTCACCAGACTGCGGGTGGACTGTTTGGCAAATGTGCAGAGTCCTGACCATTTTTTTTAGCTTTGAATCCCTTTGGAACAAGCGAGTGCAGCACTGATGAATTAATACTACATATGATGTTGATGTATGAAAACATGCTAAAGTGCTGAGGCTAAAGCGTTCATTCAAGTCTGTTCATGTCCTGACTGAGAGATGAGTTGCTTGGCCTTGGGAGTCTCACAGGGTGTTTGTTACAGAAAACAAACACAACCAACTGGCCTGTAATTCTGGTTACAGCAGGCAATAATGGAGCTCATACAAAATGAATAACACATGTTAACACAGACTGAGAGACTGACCCCAGTTTGAACAGCACATGAAAGAAACAATAGTAGCTGAATAAGAGTTGATTTGGAAAGAGCCATGAGATTTACTCACACAACAATATTATTTTAACATTGATCTTCAATAAATAAATATTCAACCAACCATTCAGACACCTTTTACACCCTAGAGCAGTGATTCCCAACCTGTGGGCTGTGGCCCCCTGATGGGCCACGGACGTATTGGAAGTTGGCTGAAAAATCATGTCCAAAATAGTCTAAATTTTAATGGAGGATAATTATACAAAGATACAAATATACAGAATAAGTTTTAAAATGTCAAACTTCGGTTACATTTTAAAGGATATCAAACATGAAGTCAGGAGGGTGGTTATTAGTTAAGAGGTGAACATAATTTCAAAATGAATACAATACGTACAACCTCAAAAAGGTTCTGTACATCTTTTTCTGGGGTCAAGCTATGGGATAATCTGGGTGAGGAACTCAAGCAAAGTCCAAATATCCACCAGTTTAAAAAAAGGCACAAAAATATATTGATAAGCAAGCACAGTTGCTAATAGCCATTTATCATTATTTTCAATGACAAACGATAAGATGATTAATGTGTATGTGTTTATGAATATGTATAAGAGTAAATATGTGTGTGTATGCGCACGGATCATATATGTATTTATGTATATATGAGTAAACATATGTATTGGTGTATGGCTGTAGGTGTATGATTACAGAGGTGTAGGTATAGGTATATGTATGTATATATGTACATATAATATTTATATGTAGGAAAGAGGTGAGAGTTAATAAGCTGTGCTTCTACTTACTCCTTTTTCAAATAAGTCATTTCTTTCATTATTTCACTTTATTTTATATTGGAATATTGTTTAGCTTCCTCAAAATGTATACATTCATCTTTATATCATATTATAAAAACTGTTTGTAGTTCTCAAGAAGCCCTGTACGATTTGCATATGCGAAAAAGAAAGAAAGAAAATGAATGAAATGAATAAACATGTTCAAACATTCGTTTATAAGAAAAGTCATTTAAGAAGGCGTGTTACAGCCCAATATATAACATGACCCCACATTTAACAAAGACCTGAAATGTAATGAAAAAAAAAGAAAAACAAAAAAATATATAAAACCCAAAAATGAAATAAAACAAATGTTATATAACCTAAAACTGTAATCACTGACCTAAAAAGTAACAAGATGTATCGTGGGCAAATGGTTATTCTGGTTTGGGCTTGGCATCTATTACATTTGAATTGATTTGATTTAATTTTATTCATTTATTTATTTATTTCAAACATGGCTCACTAAAAGCAAGAATAAGAAAGGAAAGAAGACAGTTAGAAATACAATGAGTGATAATCAAAACTAAGGAAATAACATAAAAACAAAACAGGCTGTATCCTAAATCTGCATTTTCTTCTGTCTTTCAGTTTACATGCTTGAAAAGGAGTCAGAAGAAGTACACACCTATTGAATCCTTCCACTGTTAAGTTTACATTATTGACCAGTTAGTATATTTTAGGTTTTATTTTATTATTTTTTGACTACAAGCAATTCAAACCTCATTTTTGTCTTTATATAAGTCGATATACTACATTTTCCTGAACTTATCATTAGACTGCAGCACATATCAAGAAAAATAAGACAAATTTCTACCAAAAATAAGACATAGTGACTTGCTTAGATTTCAGTTTTTGCAGTGTATTATCTTGATTAGGTTACAGTTACTTCAGCTACATTTCCTCATTTACACTGAATTGAACTATTACAGACCTTTCCTCCCTCTTCAGGTCATTCTCCCTCCTCTTAAATGCTGCTGGCATTATGCCTGGCACTAAGTGGAAAACTAGGCTTTATTGTTGTATCTGCTCAATTAAACAAAGGAGAAAAAGACATCATGTGAGTCCAGGTGTTTGCCATTCAGATTTACACATGAGAGAAGCAGTCATCATTTCCCAGAGTAATCCTGCTCCCACTGCTGGGGAGGTGACAGCACAGAAAGGCTGAGCAACAATGCTACAAGACAATTATTTTAATTGAGCTCCACAAATAAATACAGCATTTATGCCTGAGCTATGGGCTGAAAATGGTGACAGTGTGACTGGTGCAGACACCTTTGCTCTGTCTGTTTGACGGGTATGGAAACAGGGGGTGAGATATTTTATAGGCAGTGTGTAAAAAGCTTTATTTACAGTGCAGTCTGTCAGAAACTCTATATGGCTGTTTGTGTTTGTGCCATCGCACAGAGACTGAAGTCACCCATAAGTCCCTGAATGAACTGTTTACGATGCAATGGAAAAATAGAGAAATGTATGATCTTCATACTCACAATCGATGTGAAAATGTTGGTCATTAATGTCAGCGTACAAAAGATCAGGTGTTGATAAATCTGGCTGCTGAAAACAGTCGTTATTTAAATAACTTGGCCCTAATGATTCAAGATTCACCCCGCCTGACCAATGGTAACACATGGAATTTACAACATGGAGGGACATAGGAAAAAAAGGAGATTTCTCTGTGCCGGAGATCAACGCCATAGTAACAGAAGTAGAGAGAAAAGAAGTTACTGTTTTGCAGCTGTAAAAGTGGTGTGAACTGTGATCACTGCAGCCGTCAGAAGCAATGACTGTGACAAACCAAACTACAGCAGAGTTCAAACGTTTATTTTCCTAATCCATTGTACTTTAATTAAGTAATTTATCTGTGGTATCTTACTTATAGAAACTTCGGTATCATTAATTATTTCTGTTCAGGTCTCAAAACATAGAAAGATCTCTGTTAAAATGTTTGTCAGCTCTTAAAGAAGCTGCAGCCTGAACGTGTCACAGACAGAGGAGAGAGAGAGAGAAGTGAACTAGGTCTGAGTCAGTTTCAGGCAGAAGTAACAGGAACAGATGAACCTGAGAGTCAGATGTAGTTCATCAAACAATTTCCATATGTAGGACTGTGAAGTGTTTAACCTAAAAACTAATTTATTGACTTTAGTTGCGTCATTTTGTAGCCTGGCCAATAACAGAGTGACTTGTGCACAATTACATGCGGGTAGACCTGAGTTTCATGCTTAATTTTACAATCAAAAAAGCCAATTGGTTATAATCACATATAAATGAACATCTTTTGTTACTGAATAGTCCACTTTTTTCCATACAGTTCAGATTTATATGATAATGTTTTTTAGAGTAAAATATTCATCTCCTTGTGAATCCTGTGATCAATACAGCTCCTTAAAAAAACATACTCTATAAGTTTGATCCAGCGTCCTCTGGATGTTCTCTGCAAACTTTAGTGTGGACATAGAAGTGTTTTTAATCACTGTTAACAGCCTCTTTAATTTTTACAGTAAATTGTTATAGGAAACCGGCATTTTTTTTTACACAGAAAAATCAGCTGATAGCTTGTGCTGCTTTTTCATATGTGATGTATCTTACAAATATTGACAAAAGAAGACTAAAATGTCAGATACATTTTTGTTCCCGTGCCTAATCTAACTTTCTAAATATTAATCCGTGAACCTCTGTCTGTCCTCTTAAATTGTTCTGCACTCATATGATGAATAAATTCTCCATCACAGACTGATTTTCTTTGCTGAGATTTGAGCGTACCCTCCGCCCACGTTCAGATTCATAAATACCGACCTGTGCATGGATATGAGTGTACATCCATTCTTTGGATGTATGTATGTTTCTCAAAATTTTTCAGTTTCTCTGATTTGCTATTTATAGGTATTTGTTTGAGTAAAATGAACTTTTTTTTATCACACAAACTAATGACAACATTACTCCCAAATCCCAAGTCTTGTCATTTAGAGCATTTAATTGCAGAAAATGAAAAATGGTAAAAATACAAAAAAAAAAAAAAAAAAAAAAAAAAAAAAAAAAAAAAAAAAAAAAAAAAAAAAAAAAAAAAAAAAAAAAAAAAAAAAAAAAAAAAAAAAAAAAAAAAAAAAAAAAAAAAAAAAAAAAAAAAAAAAAAAAAAAAAAAAAAAAGCCCACTGTTTTCAGACTTCAAATAATGCTAATAAAAAAAGCCCACTGTTTTCAGACTTCAAATAATGCTAATAAATAAATAAATAAATAAATAAATAAATAAATAAATAAATAAATAAAGTTCATGTTCAGTTTTAAACAACACATTACTTATGTTTCAACTTAAGAAGTATTCAGAAATCAATATTTGGTAGAATAACCCTGATTTGAAATAACATCTCTCATGCGTCTTGGCTTGTTCTCCACCAGTCTTTCACAGAGGAGAGTGATGGCCACAGCAATTTCTTTTTTATACATTTCCTTGTTAAATAAGATTTGGTTCTGGTGATCACCTCATCAGTACCTTCTCAGGTAGAAACAGGTGTGCTAGTGTTGGAATTCAACAGATACTGCAATGGAATGACTGTCATATATGTGGAGATGCTGATTTCTGAAAACTTGCAGTAGTCTCTTAATTTTTTCCAGAGCTTTATGTGTCAACACAAAACAGCAGAATTGACACAATTCACTGGTTTAAACAAAACAACAGTGAGGAAATGTGTCTTGAGCAATTGTTTTTAACGTTCAGGGTCAGAGCTGTTGTTAGAAGGTAAAGTGGTCCACAGCATGGGAGCAGCCACTGCAAACACTGCAGTCACCTCAGGCTTTAATGAGACTTCAAAAACAAAGCTTTGTTGTCCTCAGCGCTTTGGCTGGAAAGAGAATGTAGATACATCAGCTCAGACAGGTATAATGGTACCAGCCCATTTAAAACTCAAAACCCAATAATAATGTTAAACTGGATCCTGTAGCTGACATGGCGGCAGGCAAATGAAGCCAGTACAAGTGATCTAGTTGGGTTTTTTGGTTCAGTGGATGAGCAGCCTGTACGTAAAAGTATGTTTTGTTACACCCCGGCTGGTGAGACGCCCTCATCTTTCCAGGTCCACACCTCTGTCTTTGGGACTTTGCTCACAGGATTTTCTCAGGAGTCTCCAACAAAGAGGGACTGATGACATCACTATGACATCATTTGTCCTGTTTCTGACAGAGCTCACACTGACTCAGAGTGTGCTTTCTTTTTTTGTGAAATAAGAACAAGCCCCATGTAAAGATGTTAAAACATAACAGATAAAAAAAGCTTGTGTCTTACCCACAGTTAAAACTGGATCATGGCACCAGAGTTGATGTGCAGCAGGAAGGACCACACCACATACTGGACGAGCTACGAGTGCTAACTTTCTCCATGACACCTCAGCCAACCATTTCCTCCTCCTTTGGCCCTGCTGTGTCCGCTCACACACACACACACGACTCTGGCTCCGGACCTGTGACAGAAAAACATTTCAGAGAATATAATCACTTTCACTCATTCTTCATCTCTTTATTTTCTTCCTATCAGCCTGTCGTCCAGAGTCAAGGGCAGTGAGCTGAGTTTTTGGACGGAGCTGAAGAGTCAAATGCCTTACAGAGATTCCTGCCTTGACCTTCATGAGCTGTGTGGCTGCTTGTTCTCTTCATTACCAAACATCAAAAAGCACAGGCTGAAATTGCAGCTGAGGAGAAACTGTGTCAGTAAAATAATGAAGCCTAATTTGAATGCACATTATTCATATTCACATGATGATACCCCCCCCCACTCCCCGCTCCCCTCTCCCCACCCCTTCCTGATAAGCTGCTGCTGCTTTATAATGCTGAAACAAGTACAGTATATTTTAAAGAATTCTAACTTAATTGCCTTGAATATGATCTGCAGAGAAATAGACTGAGTGTTTTATGTCCTTTTTTTTTTTTTCTCTGCATAATGTGGAAACTGGAAGAGGGCTAGTCACAACAGTACTTGCCAACAGTCTGGGGTGGGGGATGTTACAAAAATAAACTGGCATCATATCTTATTCAAATACATCTGAGGGAACGCTGCTTCTATGGCAGCTTATGCCTCAGTCAGTGAAGTCTGCGTGCTGCATCAGCTCCAATGGTGACGGCTGCTGAATGTTTCCAGGGGCTTTGAAACAGAGACTCATATAAAACTGCTAATACGTAGGTCTGAGGGAACGAACAGCAGGGGGCCCAGAATCTTTTCACTGAGGCACACTGCCGTAATAAAACAAGCAAATTTCTTGCAACCCAGTCATGCAGTGGGGGGTGTTTGTGCTTGGTGTGCACAAAAAAATGAAAATCATCTATTTTCAGACTGCTCTGACTCAACGTCCAAATTCGAAATAATAAAGCACCGTGCGTATGAGGGAAGACATCAGTCGTGTGGAAACAGGAACAGAAGCTGAACACCACAAACTGTCCTTGTGGGTTAAAGTAGCTGCTGCAATGTTTGCCTTCTTTAACAGCGACAAGCAAATACTGCAGTACAGCACAGAGAGACACTGCTGCTGCTCTGTTATTTTCATGCATGTAGACTCACAACGACATTGTTGTTTAACTGATTTATGTACAGTGCTCTCCTCTCCTCTATGTTGTGACAGAGCTGAGCAGAATAAAATAAAGAACAGAACAATAAACTGACAAAACATCGCTTCCTCCAACAGGCCACAGCAGCATCAAAGCTCAAGCTGCCAAATGGAGGAGTTTGAACTCTGACTACCAAAATATAGAGCTAGTAATATTTGCCTGTGACCAGTTGTGAGCATTTGTAAATATTCACTGACACAGGATTGTGCTGATAACCATTTGAGCTAAGTTAAGTCTTTTAGTGTATTCCTCTAATCCTGTGTAAGGGAAAAATGAGCTTCACTCTACATTTCTGCAACTCTAGCCAAACTGTTTCACCCATTATTTACTTTCATTGAACCAGATAAAACCTATTGAGATTGAGATCTCTTTTACAAGTGTGACCTGGCCAAGAGGTCAGCAGCACACATCATAATAAATAGAACATGACAACGGTAAATTACAAACGTATTAAAAAAGCTAATTTTTGGGTAGTGCTTACAGATAAAGTGCTAGAAATGAATCACAATAGTTTCATAAACAGGCACTAGTCCATATCCTGACATCTGTTCTTTAGCATGGGGCAAAAGGCTCCAAGAGAAACAAGTTGCTGTCATTCTTGACAACAGATGAGAAATAGTATGATGAGAAGATGAGAAATGTTTTAGTGTCCTGTACAGAAGCCCTTGAAAGCCATACTTTTCTACAATAGATTTGCTCCATGTCCACAAAATAACTCAGTTTTTTTAAATTAATTAATTTATTTTGAGATAGCACCTTTTTTTTCTCACCTCAAGAAAACATGATGAGATAATATCTTATGCCACCCATCCTTCAATTCAACTTAGGGCTGGGAAATTAACTCCAAATTAGATTAAATCACAACATGACCTGCTGCAATATTCTAATGTCAGAATATTCTATAACCTGAAATGTGTCAAAATACCAGATGTATTTCTTTGCAGTAGTTCTATGCTCTACACCAGTGTTACTCAACCCTGCTCAACTGAAGGACAGAATTATTGAAAACTACCTTTGCAAGAGCAACAATCAAAGTGGTGAAAAGAGGCAAAAATTACAAGAAATAGTCATAAGAATAAGTTGAAGGTGGAAAGAGCAGTGCAACTGACATCGAATACACATAAGATGGGAAAACTAAAAGTAATTGGACAAGTTGCAATCGCAAAATATGGACAATTATTGCAATTAGGTTATTTTTTACAAACTTCTCAGCCCTGATTCAGCTGTGATCACGCCATGCAGTCACATCATTAGGAGTTTAAGTTATGTTGTATGTTACAAGGCCATGTCTGTGATGTGTTCAGTGGCACCATGGAAATTCAGGTTGTCTTGTAAAATGACAGATGCTACAAATCTGTGATGAATACTTCATTATCTTGAGAAAACTCCTGAAATTAACTTGTTTTCATGAGAACCAGAGCAAATTTATTGAAGGGCTGGGCTACCATACCCCTGAAACTGCCATAAAAAAGGACAACATTTGTGGCAATGAGAAATGTCCAGAGAACTGTTAGAATCCATGGTAGTTGGTGGATGTGCTCCCTATCAAGAGGAGAAACTTCTTCAAGATCACTCAAAAAGTCCTCACCATGTTAAACATGTTAACTCAAGTGTGGTCAAAGTTACACTCTTGCAGCAGCACCTTCAAAGCCACAACCAAGTCAAGGGGAACTGTCGACAAACCCCCCACCTCACCTCACCCTCACCTATTCCACTTGTTTATGTCTTTGGCACCTAGCCTGTGCGATGTGGCAAGAACACACATCACACACCCGACGACAGAGCCGATGGCAGACAATGAAGCTTGACAGCCTCTCACATCAGCATGAGTTAACCAGCTGTGAAGAGAACACCTGCTGCTGATTA
>RPOG01009615.1:0-11345 GCA_008086565.1 Thalassoma bifasciatum | reverse complement strand
ATGATGGTCCCATTTAGAGCCACACTGACCTCAGAAAAGCCCCCCCCCCCCCCCCCCCCCCCCCCCCCCCCCCCCCCCCCCCCCCCCCCCCCCCAGCTCTGCTGGGGGCATCAAAGCCCACATGGGAAATAATGAAGAAAGCAGCAGGGGGTGATTAGAGACAGCCTGCTCTGTCTGAAGCTGAGTGCTGCGCTCTGATTGGACGCCTGTGCTCCTCATGGATTGGCTGTAATGGATATGGTGTTTGAGTGCAAGTCATCGTCCAAGATCCTAGATTAACGATCTGTGCTTGACTTCTGGATCAGAGGTCCAGAGGTGACTGCTGATGAGCCCACTTTAATATTTGGTGAGGGGGAAAGGGGAAGAACAGGCCTTGGTTCATGAGGCCGGGGGGGTGGGGCTTCATATTGTCCCTGACATGAAATCTGAGTTTGTCATAGCCCTGGATGTTACTGACCAGTCAGGTACTGCTTCCTTATAACTGGGTAGAGTAGATGTTTTAGAAGGCAACAAAAAAGACTCTTGGTCAGTTCTGGCAGAAAAATGTAGGTACATGACTCTGTAAATGAAACACCCTCTACACACAAGGAGCTTCTACCGACTGCTTTGGTTTGGTTCCTGCTGTTTTGTTTCTCGTGACAACAGAGCCAATTTGCAAACACATGCATCCATAAACCCCTCCCACTTATCAAAGAGACCAATTATTTCCATGATACAAGTATTTTCATTCTGTGTCCAAGACTCCAAATGTCAAAGTACAGCCAGACGCACAACCATTTTACCACATGGTCAACAGGCAGAGGGGCAGACACTGATCCTTTTAGGGGGACTACTTAATGTGGATTGATATGAAACATTAAGTGTGGCCATATGGTTCCTGGAGTTGAATTTATGGATTGACCAATCAGAATGCAGTGTTGAATGCAGCCTTGGTGGCCTGCATGGACCACAAAGACCGATCTGAATTGAGATGGTCTGGTCTGAGGAGCATTTCCTGTTGGTGTCACACAGCCCCACCCTCGTTGCCTAGCAGCAGTTGAGCGCAGAAGTGGAAATGGAGCCAGAAACTTTGACAACATTTTTGTTTTTTATGTTTTGTTCAAGCTGGAAGAATTTCAGTACCAGCGTTGATGTGCAATGTACTTTTATAAACTAAATTAAAAAGGGAGAAAGAAACAGACATTAAAGTTGCTCTGTAGTGAAATATAATTTAAAGGTAGTTCTGTATGACAGAATTTTTGCAGGTTTTCTTTACTAATTTTCAACTGTAATTGTTACTTACTTTAACTTCTAAAGAGTCTGAATGACTCTTGTGACATTAGTTTGAATACATAAAAAAATTGCTTATCTGCAATTCGCTCACTGGAGAGATAGGTGAAAATAAATTGTACATGCGTTTATAATCCAGCTTGTAATAAATTCCCTCTAATTAGCTGTTATAAATAGATCCTTTCTAATTCAATAAGAAACCTGCAGGGAAAAAAACTCATTCTCAAAAATATGTTTATTAAATTTGTACTGATTTAAAAATCTATCATGAACAAGAGAGAAGAGATAAGTTTAAAAAAAAGGATTGAGAGGAAAGAGCCATGATGAACACTAAATAAAGGTAGAAAAATATTTATGATTTAAGTGACGTTTGTAATCTAAACCTGATAGGTAACAGGCACTACTTGTACAATCGCTGTAAAAGCTTCTGTTAAAATTTCTTCTAAGTTTCTTCTCTGAGTTTGGTGCTGAAAGCTTTTCAACAGCAAAGAAACAAACATCTACAACAGAACTCCTCCAGGAGTCCATCAACTTTCATGCTGATGTGCAATGAACCCTGGGATACGTGGGGCTGTGAAGGATCCACCGAACCTGTCCTTTGTATAACCAGAAAAGAAGGACAGATTCATCGGCCACATCAGTTGGAGAAGTCTCTGAATTGAGACAGCCTTCAACGCAGCGCTGTGACGTAACTGATCTACAAATCCAGCCTTCGAAGGATGTGCGTGTGTTTGTGTGTGTGTGTGTGTGTGATGAGGAGCTGTGATTTATGCATTTGTTCACATTGAACTCTTTGTTAATGACTTGTTCTTGGTTAACTCTGAATCAGCTGTGTAATGACCTCAAACTAATAACCACTCATTACTTCCTTATTAGGAACCTATTAGTCACTGTGTGTGCCCCCGCTCGCTCACTCACTCGCTCCCTGGGATGGATGGAAGTGGGAATGATTTCTCACCTGACAGAGTGTTGGTCATTCTTCTTCAGCTCTGACAGTGTAACCACACTGGAGCAGTCTGAGCAGCAGCTCTGTTTGCTCAACACACTGAGTGTGTGTTTGGTCAAAGCACAGAGACGACTGTTTTTCAGCTTCACAGAGTCTGAACGCAGAGAGAAGAAGCAGCTGAAGAGTCACAAGCTGACAGACAGTCTCTCACACTCAACCAGCAGCAGTAAACAGGAGTGCTGTTTGTTCCCAGCAGACAGTCTACCGTGTGTGTGTGTGTGTGTGCGTGTGTGCGCGCACAGACAGGCCTCACTGACTGCTGTGACACTTTAACTTTGAACTGTATTCATTTTGACCTGTGTCTGTGTTCCAGGACCTTTCCAAAGTTAGTCTTTAATTGTAACCTGAAGGTTTCAGGATCCATTAAAGGTTTTCCAAGCTGTTTAGCTGTGAAAACAGGAAAACATGTCAGTTTTGATTTTTCTTACAGTGATTGCTGCTAGAACAACAGAGGGAGTATCAACTTTATGACAGATGACAGTAAACTAAGAACAACCTTACACTTTAAACCAAGCTCAATGAAAAAGAGACTCAAAGAGAAGAATAGTGGTGTGTGATACTGCAAAATTTGGTATTGTTCTGGTACCAAGTAAATACAGGGCCAGTATAAATACCAATAGCAATATGTTTTACATGGAAAAGCAGTTTGTCAAAATTAATCAAAATAACACACAACCACTGTAACTAATGTCTATGTTCATAAATAAATGTAAAAAAAAAGTTGTTGTTTTTTTCAATCAGAAAATAATCATGTGCCCTCATTTTTTTTCCTGCCTTGTTGTAAAACAGGAAATTTGAATATTTATAGATTACAGCAATTAATTTATATTAGCATTTAAGATGTCATTTTGATGAAACAGCTTGCACATTCTGACAGATCCACCTTACAGAAACAGAAAAATATTTTGGAAATAAGCTATTTACTCATGATGTAGAGCAGCAGTGCAAAACAACTTGCACTGGGTGGTGCTCTACTGAATTTGTTAAGCAAAATTTAGCATATTTAGCAGCATGTTCAAAAGCAAAGTGAGTGAGAGGAGCACACATACAGAAGAGAAAATAAAACTTAAGTATCGATCTCATCACATAAGTGTTGATAGACACTGATACCAACATTGGAGTTGATATCGTGACATTTTGGATCTACCTGCCTGGGTGTAAAGATGGATAGTCCGGGGTGCAGATGGCCTAGTGGATTCAAATGGTTCAAATCTGGCCTGCAGCCTTATTCCTGCATTTCACTCCCCACTCTCTCCCCCTTTCCGACTCCTATCCTATCCACTCTATCCACTGTCCTCCTCTATCCGATAAAGGCATGAAAAGGCCCCCCAAAAATAACTTGCAAATCAAATGTGCTGGTCCCATCACTTCAACTTTTGGCCCAGGAGTGTGACTTTTGGTTCGAAAAAATGAACGAAAAACAATTTACTTTCAAAATTAGGCAAAGTAACAGTTGTGATGCAACATCAATCCATTAAAAGCATTTTCTTATTCATGAAGTCCTTCAAAGAAACTTTAATAGGCCCATTTGTAGGATATTATTACATATGTATCTTTATGTTCTACTCAATATGATGAAGATAGACCTAAACAATGGTGAGTGATCTCTTAACGCTAATAATAAGCAGATCTCCCAGTTTATTTACATGTACATGAATGAATGTTTGTAGGAATGAATTTGTACTCTCCTCTGATATATATAGAGTACAAATTCATGACGACAAATAAACTTTACGGTAAGATGAGACTTACTTTGAATAATTTATTTTCAGTGTCACCAAATTGTTAATTTCAATTTAATCAGAGTTCTTTAATGAAGTTCATGTTTCATGTCTTACACTGCCTCTTTAAGGTTGCTCAGGGTGATGTGCGTTTTCCCTACGTTGATGAACGGTCTTTGAAGGTATCTCGATGCAGGACGCAGGAGTTGTCTCATGCTTTTTCCTGCCCACAGTCTTCAAGTTTGATGATATTAAGTTTATCGTTAAAGCTGTTGAGGTTAAAAAGCTCACAAGAGATCGTCGATAAGTTGCGTTGAAAATTACCATCTGCATCGTATCCCAGCCAACTCCAGCCGTCTCACCTGAGTTTTCTTCAACCTCTTTTCTCCTTCATCTGTTCTGCTGCCTTTTGTGAACCTTTTGGACAGCCTTTCCCGACTTTTGTTTGGAAACCAGAAGTTTAAGAAATATTAGCAAGAGAAACCCCCTGCTCTGCAATCATGTTCAGCTGTTTAATCTGACGTTTGTAGAGCACTGAAGGAAAAGAGAGAGCAGTGGAGCAGTCTGCAGTTACTTCACGTGCAGGTTGATTTCATATGTGGAGGAACAGACATGAAACGTTCGCTGAAGCAGTTTTTGTGGTTAAGTCCAGCGTCATGGCGTCATTGGGACAAACCCCCTGCTGAGTTACTTTCAGCATGTTCTTACAAACCTTTAGCACAGTTACCTTCATAATAGAGTCAAACAAACCTCTGTTGCTCTGACAGACTGAAGTACACAGTCTTCCGTTCTTCGCTTCACACCTGGAGCTTCACTCTTCACTTCTTGTTTTTCCCAGCATTCCCTCTGCACCTGAAGAGTCCTTCTACAGATCCTGTCTTTGACACACGACATAAGTCAGTGCTCTCAACACCTGGAGTGTGTACGTGTGTGTGAGTGTGTGTTCAGAGCAGTGGGTTACTCTGTTGTTATAGATCATGTGTATTGAACATTGATGTGAATCTGTTGTGTTCAGAGGTGATTGAACCTCAGACTGATGGAATCAACATGGACACAGCTCTGATAAACTTAACATACAAACTTCTTTAATGAGATCATAACTTCTGCATGACTCTGTGTGAGAGTCTGTGAGGGGGGGAGTGTGTTTTCCTCCCTGTGTGTGCGTGTGTCTGTATGAGTGTTTGTCTGCAGGCCTGTGCTCTAATAATTAGTCTTGCCATCTGTGTGTCGATGGGGTTGGGGGGCTGCTGTACACCCTGCAGCTCTCAACCTCACAGTGATCTGTTCCTCTGCAGAGAAAGTCACAAAGTCACTGACTCTCAGGTCACTGAGTTTTAAAGTCAGGAACATAGACGTGAGTTCAGATCATCAGAACTGAGAGTTCACAGGATGAACTGCTCTTCCTGTCAGAGATGACAGAGGGACTGAAGAATGAGACAGGTGGGTCAAAGTGAGACAAAGACAACCTTGAGAGGCAGACATGAGGCAAAAATGAAAGTCTACAAAGGCAGCCAGCATTCAAAGCTGGGTCAAAGACTGTGAGGTACAATGAACTGATGATGAGACAGGAGGAGACATGAGGTTAACCCTCTAACGGTGTGTACCCACCAATAGCGCTGAAAATTTGTCGCGTGTCAACATCACATACAAAGTCAATCTATACTCGCGAGTTGACGTTCCATTAGGGGCGTGGAGCGTGGAGCGTCAAGCGCTAAAGCGTCGAGCGATTCCAGCCAAAAATCGCTTGACGCTTGACGCTCGACGCTCGACTTGAAATAAATGAACTTTTCCAGCGAGGGAGCGAGCATTTTGACGTGCTGGGACAGCCAATCAGCATGGAGATCGTCACTGACGTAGAGCATTCCGGTTGGTGTCTTGCTAATTTGACAAACTGCTAAACGGAGACTCACCGGAGACAGGTGGACAGGTGCTCCGCAGCTGGAATGGAGCGCCTGTAGTTGGTATCCAGGCGGGAGATCCTGGCACCAACCCTGGATAGCAGGTCTTCAAACTGGGCAACAGTCAGCCTGAAGTACCGCTGGAACCTGCCATGGTCCAGACGCAGCTCCTGCAGGAGACGGTGGAACTCACCGAGCTCACACCGCCTCCGTAGGGTAGCATGCACCCAGTACCGACGACGGCGCCGAGCCCGCAACTGACTTCTCCACAGCAGGTACAGAGCATTGACTGTATATCATTATACAGTCTATGGTACAGGGCAGCGATGGTGGTAATCAGAGCTATGTTCCACGATGAAATGATATGATGAAAATGGCGGATTCTTCTTGCAACGATGCCGCGGCGAGCGTTGAACGTTGAGCAAATTTGGCATATTTGTACCAGCGTCCAAATTCTAGCTTCTAGCGCGATGCAATTTTACTTGTCGCGTGAGTACACTCGCTTTCAACGCCTTTGGTGGGTACGCGGCGTAACACCTAAGCTTCAAAATGCCTGCCTGGACTATTCTGTTTATCTTGACCATAAAAGGGTCAAAAAGTGTCCTGTGAGTAAGAGCTGAGGCCCTTTTCTTCTGGAGTACTTAGAACTTTCAATAACTGGAGTTATTTCCTATTTACTGCATGTTATATGAAAGAAAAAGAGTTTAAAGAAAAACACAAAGAGAATACGAGGTTTGAGGTTTAATGAAGAAAAACACTTCGAACAAACAGAAAAAAAGTGCCACAGCTCAGATCACGTGACTAACGGTCGCCTAATGGCTGTGAGTTTGGGCACTCATTGCTTGTCCCATTTCCAATATGGCCGGCTGTTTTGCTTCAAAACGGGGCTGCATTAACAGACAGGTGACGTCACGGAGGCAGCATCCATGCATTATACAGTCTATGGTTTCAGAGCAGTGAGGAGGAAAAGTTGCTTCATCTTTGAACGGTACAACAGTCAGGAAAGCTAAAAGCTACAGCCACGTCATGGTTCATTCATATTTCTTTAGCTACTCCACCCTCTTAAACCCCAGAGGAGATGTTGTTTATTCCCTGTCAGTTTTGGCTGTGTCATCTTCTTGTATGTCTGTAAAATAAAGCATGGAAGCACTTTCAGAGTGTTTTTCAAAGCAGAAGTCTGGTCCTTTGTTCCTGTGAAGTGTCTCCTTTTGTTGTCTCTCAAAGCTTTGATTTGGAAGTTGGGATAATTATTCAGAAAAGATGGGGCTTTTAACACTTTATACAAACCTTTGTTGAACTTTGGTTGGAACAAACGGTGTCTGCAGGTAAAGCTGCTCCCTGATGAGACAAATCCAGATGCTAGTTTAAGACCTGAAAGTTGTTCGTGATGGAAAAGTCGGACATGAATCACTGAGCTTCATATATTTACTGAATTAATGAGGTTAGGGTATCTATTGGGGTAAAACAAATGCCACCCTCTGCCTCCCCATGGCCATGGTGACTCAGGGAATCCATCAAATCGGTGCTCCACTGATGCTGTCTTGTTATAGTGGTGGCACATGAGCTTAACTCAAGGTGAAACTAACTTTAAGTTTATGAAACTAACTTAAATCAGCTGTTCTGGAACAGAAGACTCAAACTTTTCTATCTATGAGTAGATCAACTGAGAGCTCAGGGTTAAAAACATAGTTTGTTGAACCTGCTTAGTGAAACAGATCCCAGGTAACATAGTGTAGCTTTCATCAGAAATGAAATGTCCAACCTGTTTCAGTTTACTTGTCTCTGAATCAAGCACCAGGAGGATTTAAAGTAGTAAACAGTGTTTCTCTCTGTTTCTCTGGGGGATGTTTGGTGTCTCCTTCACAGACCAGAGCATGTGAAATTAACCTTGAATGTGTGGGTAGAAGTGTGTGTGTGTGTGTGTGTGTGAAGCTGATTTCTTTGTTAAACTCTTTGATGCGTCTCTTTCAGCGGAGCAGCCATTCTGAAGCCCTTTAACATGACAAACATGGCCGACTACTCGAACCTGGGTCAAGTAGTGGAGCGTTTCTATTTTCATAACCTCCTCCTCTCTCTGTGTCAGCCAAAGAGTTCTTCTAGGGCACAGGGCTCAGTTATTAAAAAGAGAAAAACAACAGTCAATCAAAAGGATAAAGATCTTAAACGCTTCCTGTGATATCTACTGAGCATTAATAAGTGTGTGTGTGTGTGTGTGTGTGTGTGTGTGTGTGTTCCTCTGAGCTCCTCCTGCAGAGATCATTAGTGCTCAGAGCTGATGGAGTCAGCACAGAGATGATGAGCGTGCGCGCAGACGGGGTGTGGGCCAGGTCACTATTAGATTAGAAAATATGGGAGAGAGGAAGAAGAAGAGGAGGAGACTTTACTCTTCCTCCTTTATTAAATGTTCTCCACCCATCCAGACATCAGCGTCAGCCACAGAGACCTGATCCTAACCAAACAATCAGCCCAAAACCACTCTGACTGGAAACATCCAGTTCACCCTCACAAAGTAATCGTTAAATATATGTGAATATGTTAGAAACATCTTCACTAAAAGGAGGAAGTGTCAGGATCCTGTTTTTTGGTTTACGGGTTTTGTCTTTGTTTCTGTGTTTTGCGTTTTTCAGGTGTTTGATGTTTTTTAGTTTGTTTGTTTGTTTTTTTACGCATATTTCTTGTGTTGATTTTCCCTTGTCTTGTGCTCTTAGTCATTCTTGTGTTTCCCTTGTGTTTTTTATTTTGTACTTGTTCCTTGTGTTTCTCCTCCTGGTTGAGTTTTCCTGTTGCCCCTGAGTTCCTGTTCACACTGATTGCTCCTCATGTGTTTCACCTGTGTCTTGTGTCTCACCTGGGTTTGATTAGTCCTTGTGTTATTTAATTCCTGTCCTCAGTTCAGTCTGTGTCAGTTCATTTCAATGTCAACCCCTGTTCTGTTTGGTGAAGCATGTTGTCTCCTGTGTCTCCCCTGGATTTTGGAATTTTCCCTGGGTTTAGTTTTGTTTCTTGATCCTCTTTTTGTACTTAGACCTTCGAGTTTTTGCATTTAATAAAGACATTTTGTTTTGGAGTGGAGTTACTCCGGTTTGAATGCATATCATGTTAACAAAGGAATTAGGCTCCACTCTTCATGGAATTTGCGTACATGAACTCGGACCTGGAGTCGGATTAGAGCTTACCCTCCGCCCGCGTTCAAATTGATAAATACCGATTTGTGCGTGGACATGAGCGTACACCCAGTTTTTGGTCGTATGCACGTTTGACAAATGAGGGCCACTGGGACTTCTTCTTGGAGCCTCGGTTGGTGCGTGAATTATTGTGTGCCCTCTGCTGACAAAACCTACACCCCATCGCCATAGCAACAGACCCCACAGCAGTTCTTATTTCTGAAAAAGTGACCCTTAGACATAAAAATATATGACCTTTAGTGATAAAAATAGGGGGGGGGGACTATTTCCATCGGTATCTCCAAATCATAGTGCCACAATAGCAGCCTGAATTTTACTTGGTCAGTGAGGAAATCAGCGGTAACCTGTTGCTAAGACCTTTAAATATTGGTGCTAGAGACTGGTGAACCCTGCTGTGGGATTGGGACATAAACAAAACAAAAATAACAAAAAAGACTGCGTTCACACTGAATTTCTCTCAGTTGTTCATGTTTTCCTTCAGCTTCCCAGGACGTAAATTTGAATGGTTTTATATTTGCATTTCTAAAGTTACGCTCACAGCAGTAAACCTCCCTCAGAACAACTTTAGGTCCCTTTGAGATTTCATTTCCAGGTTTACTCCACAAAGTTAAAAAAAATCTCTTTGTATGTATTTTCTCATCTCTTCACTGCTGCTCCGTGCTGCTGTTACAGTCTTTATCTCTGATTGATCGTCTGTGTGTGACTTGATTATCCTCCTGTTTGGCCTGAGCTGAACTTCTACACGTCTGTTCAGTGAAGACCAAAAAGCTTTTTGTCCTCACAGAGCTGCCGTTGTTCAAAGAGTCATCAGCTCATTAGTCAGTCTGGTTTTGTTCACACAGAGCTGTTTAATCTAATAGAGAGGTTTGCTCCAGAATTACTGCTCTGTCACTTTAGGCTGAAGCTGTTTGTTCACTGCTGACTGAAGGACTTTACAGCAAACTCTGCTCTGATAGATCAGCTCTGAACACAGTGTTTTCACCACAAACAGCTCTACATGAAGTCTTTTAAATCTCAGTAAATAAATGGAATAAGTCATGTCCAATGAGTCAGTGCAGAAAGCTCCCTCACAGTCTTTGATTCTCTTATTGCTTTGTTTGTATTCATTAAAATGTAATCAGCATTTAATGAAGTTTCTGGAAACTGTCAAACTTTGATACTAATGAGTAACATATAAGCATTAAATATTTCAGACCAAGAAGTAAATAAAAGCTTTCTGAACTGTGGAGGAGTCAAACACTTAGCTCAGAGTTCAGATCCTGCTCTTCATCCAGTCTCCACCTGAAGATGAGTTTCTCTGAGAGACACTTGATTTAAAGTTGTGCCCAAAAGTTTACACCCTCCAGCAGAATTTCTGATTTTTTTTTGGCCTTTTCTCAAAAAATATGAATGATAACACAAAAACCTGGCACTCATGGTCAGAGGTTGGGTGAAGATATTTATTAACAAACTACTGTGTTTACTCTTTTTAAATCATAATGACAACAGATACTTCCAAAATGACCCTGTTCAAACGGTTTCACACCCCAGTTTTTAGTACCTTGTGTTTCTCCCTTTAACAGAATTGACAGCTTGAATTTTTTTGTGCTCGTTGTGGATGAGGGTCTTTATTTTCTCAGATTATAAAACTGCCCATTCTTCTTGGCAAAAAGCCTCCAGGTCCTTTAAACTGCAGATTTGAGATCTCCTCAGAGTGGCTCAATGACTTCGAGGTCAGGGGACTAAGATGGCCACTCCAGAACCTTCACTTTCTTCTGCTGTAGCCAATGGCAGGTCAACTTGGCCTTGTGTTTTGGATCATCGTCATGTTGGAACGTCCAAGTACGTCTCATGTGCAGCTTCTGTGCTGATGAATGCCAATTTTTCTCCAGTATTTTCTAATAACATGCTGCATTCATCCTTCCATCAGTTTGTGGTGGTGGAGTTAAAGTGATCAGCTGAAGACAAACAGGCACAGACTGTCTACAGATGTGTGTGTTAAACAGAGAAGACTCTTCACCTGGAGGAGTTTTTTCTTTCAGACTGGATACAAGAATCTCTGAGTTTGTTGAGGAGTGGAGCTGGGTCTTTAAACAGGAGAATACACAAGGCCTTATCTACTAAGATCCCAAATACCCAGCACTAACACGCGCTAAAAGTGGGCGTGATGTGAGTAATCTACTAAGATAGTGTGCACAGTTGATCACAGGTGCAGACTGTTTTATTTAAATGAGGATTTAGTCAGCGTTACCGTCCGTCTCCATGAAGAGTTTGAGAGAAGAGTGGC
>RPOG01009612.1:0-11350 GCA_008086565.1 Thalassoma bifasciatum | reverse complement strand
CCATGTCTTGTATCTGTTACTCCTGTGTGTCTGTGTGTGCAGGGCTGTGACTCGACCTGTTCTCATCCTGCTGCCCGTCCTGGGGCTGACCTGGCTGTGTGGAGTGCTCGTCCATCTGTCTGTAGTCGTGGCCTATGTCTTCATTGCTCTCAATGCATTCCAGGTAAATAAAGACACAAGTCCTCTTTAGTTTTATCAGTCTGAATTCTTGATTTCCTGCACTCATATGATGGTAGAAGCTTTCAAATTGTCATTCCTCTGTGAAGAATGCACAAAGTGTCTCTTCAGAAATCAAAATCCTTCCCCTTTTCAATCTGCACTATCATAGAAATGCTGATTTTGGTAATTGAAGCTGTGCAGTAAACTCTATGGGTCCATAGCCTTTATAGCCTTTGTTTCTAGCGAGCTAGCTTGGTTTATACACTGCCTGGCAAAAACAAAAAAGAGTCGCCACCTAGGTTTAACTAAGCAAATAGGTACAAGCCTCCCATTGGATAATTACTGCATGGGTGGTTATATTTCATCAGGTATCAAGTTATTTAACCCAGATGATGAAATGAGTAACATCTCATTTCTTAAACAACCACGATGAAAGACACAGACTGTTGTCGTGGAACAGATCTTAGTCTGTTTAAGAAGGGTCAAATCATTGGCATCAAGCAGAGAAAACATCCGGAAAGATTACAGAAACTACTAAACTTGAGTTAAGAACTGTCTGAGGCATTCTTAAAAACTGGAAGGATGGTGGAGAACCATCGTCTTGGGTGCATCAAGGTAAGAGGAGAGGCAGGTGAAGTGATGCACCCATTTTGCCTTGTGCCTACTGTACAAGCCTGTGGGGGAAGTGTTATGATCTGGGGTTGCTGCAGTTGCTCAGGTCTAGGTTCAGCAACATTATGTGCCCAAAGAATAAGGTCAGCTGACTACCTGAATATACTGAATGACCAGATTATTCCATCAATGGGTTTTTTTCTCCCCCTAATGGCACAGGCATGCCAGGATTTATCGGGCTCAAATTGTGAAAGAGTGGTTCAGGGAGCATGAGACATCAAGTTGTATTAACTCCTTTAGATCCTCTATGGATTTAACACGTCTGGCATCACTTGTCACAAAGAACACTTTTCTTTTGCACAAACGACTTAGGTTTGGTTGGCATTTTTATCACCGGTTCAAATTTTTATGTCCTTACAAAATTTCAGGCCTGAAGCACAGTTTTCTTTAAGGTCTCATGGTCAAGACTCTGTTCAGTAGACAAACTAGCAGACACCCCTTGAGTTTTTCCCATGGGTTTACACTGGAACATAAGTGCACAAAAATTCCACTGATTGAATTTTGCTTTTCTGGACAGTAAGCTGTGGAGAAAAAACTTGAAGTGCTAGAAAAAAAAACTGACTACAATTTTGGAATCAGAATGCAAATTTTAGTTATTTTCAGCATAAAAATCTAACTCAACAGAATTTTTTTATTTTTTTCTGAATTGTTCCCTAGTGTAATGCAGTCAAACACATTGAGTGACTGCTCTGTTTTAACCACTCTGGCGTTTACACTTGAATTATCCACTAAAAACATCCATCCTCTGAATATCTATTCTCTTAATGTGTGTGCGTGTGTTTTTTTTTTAAATTTGTTGTGGGGTTGAGAGGGCAATCAGGCCTTTAAACCACAGGTCATACCACACCCACCCTCATCTCTCCTCCCTTGATAACAGGAGTTACTTCCTCTCCAGCCTTTCACATTTCTCCACACACTATCCCTGTTCTTCTCCTACCTCTCATCCTGTCTGTACATCCTTCTCCTTGTCTTCTCTTATCCCATCCACCTCTCCGTGCTCTTCCTCAGCCCTTAATTAATCACAACGCGTCGGCCCCTGAGTGACCCCCGGAGAGCTGCTTGTTAATTTAGATTTACTGCCAGTGTCCAGCTGAGGGCAGATAACACCGCAGTAGGAGTTCTTCCTCGTGTGGGTAGGAGGGAGAGACCAGAGTTTCTCCCTCTTTTACCTTCTTCTCCTGAGCTGCATCAAAAGTTTATAATGGTCGAGTGCAGTGGAGACAGTCAGAGAAAGATAGAGCTGGGCTAATAACTCCAGAGAGCCAGCTGCTGTGAAATTTTGAGTATATCTTTATATTTCAAATTATCTTAAATGCTGTGAGTAACATTCTGATGCAGGTTAGTAAACAGGCCAACTTAAGGCTTCTGAATTTCTGTCTTGAGTGAAGAGAAAGGACATAATGTTGGTCCCCTCAGGGTCTGGTGTATTTATAGGCTGAAGTCGCTCTTCACTCATGTGTCTGTTTCTCAATCCCGTATTCCTGAATTCCTCTACCTTGCAGGTGGTACTAGGTTCCCAGTCATCATTTCTGAGACAGAAATTACAAAAAGAAGCCAAATCTTGGTCTGAAAAGCAAGCAGATACAGAGAACTCTTATTCCTGCAATCCCTCCTCTGACCAGCAGGGGTTTAACCTTTTCTGATCCAGTGTCCTCATACAGCTCTGGAAAAAAATTAAGAGAACACTGCAAATTTTCAGAAATCAGCATCTCTACAAGTATGACAGTCATTCCATTGCAGTGTCTGTTAAATTCCAACACAAGCACCTGTTTCTACCTAACAAGGCAGTGATGAGGTGATCAACCGGGACAAATCTTATTGAACTATAAAATGTATAAAAACCATCGCTGTGGTCATCACTCTCCTCTGTGAAAGACTGGTGGAGAACATGACGAGAAGCATGAGAGATGTTGTTACAAATCAGGGTTATTCTACCAAATATTGATTTCTGAATACTTTCTAAGTTGAAACATTAGTATTGTGTCTTTTAGAATTGAATATAAACCTGTTTTTTTTTTTTTCATTATTTGAAGTTTGAAAACAGTGGAATTTTTGGGAATTTTGACCATTTTTAATTTTTTGCAAATAAATGCTCCAAATAACAATATTAGGGATTTGGAAGTAACGTTGTCAGTAGTTTGTATAATAAATCAAAATACAAAAATGTTCATTTTACTCAAAATAAATACCTTTAAATAGCAAAATTAGAGAACTGAAAAATTTGCAGTGGTCTCTTAATTTTTTCCAGAGCTATATGTGGACTTTACAGTTCTGCCTCCCACACTCATGCTACTTCATTTTCTCAAACTTTGATCTGTTAGCCACATTACACGACACTTCCCATGTCATATTTTGGTGATTTCACAACTTTAAAACCATCTGATTAAAAAAAATTAATTAATTAATTTAAAAAAACAGTAGAGTTAAGAACAATAACATTTAAAACTGGAAACTAGTAACTAACTAATGTCACTGAAAACAAAACTTCTTGTACAAAGACCAAGTTTAGTTTTATAGTATTATGTCTCACTTATCCCAAATAGCAAGTAAAATATGAGTGGTTTGACAGTTTGTTGAAAGCAAAGCTCTACTTCTCTTTGGGTTCTTTCTGCTTGAAGTAAATCAGATTAAAGCATTTGTTTACTTACTGTTGACTAAAAGATAAAGGAAAAATATCTAATTAATTTTGCTTTGGATTGAAATGCTCAAGTTGCAAATTAGTCTTTCAGCAAACTGGTGCACTGAAAAGGAAGATTAAAGGCGAACTTACTGAAAACTACACTGGATCAGGGGAATAGGAGAACTTTTTCCTGTGAGGCACAAATCATGGCTGACTGTGATCAATGTAAAATTTTGATGCACTTAAAGGATATTTATCACGTTTGTTTGTTTGTTATTTTTTGAATCAGTGGTCGTTTTCCAAACCGCCTGCTAAGTATTACATATTGCTGTAGTTTTTATTCAGGATTACATACTGCCAGCTGCTATTAAATGTTATATGTTGAATGGAGCATGACTGTTGTGTGTCCTCTGTTTTGTAGGATGCTTTAAAAAGGGTGTCAGTGAATGGATTTTTTTTTTCTTTATAAATGTTCAGTTTTATTTGAAACCAACAAAACCAGCCAAACAAACAATAGGTGATTCTTAAAACTCCAGTTATTTATATAAAAAGAGATTGCCAGATGAAGCATTTTGTATCAATCAATCAGTGATGGAGATACACAAACAATAAAATAATAGAAGAAATAAAGGTAAAGAAAATATAAATGAAAATTAATATATAGAATCAAGCAGGGGCAGGGAATCGTTAAGGAATTTCAGAGACGACTCATTTCAAGTTAGTATGTATTTCTTGTGGATTTCCTTTTTATGAATGAAAAATTTGGAAAATCATGGAAAATATTACTGCAGAATTGTCACAATGTCTGTTATCTAATTTTAAATGTTATATGGCTTATTGAAAATAAATCTGTAACAAACTGACTTATTTTTTGCATCCGATGGAAAAAACTGCTCTCATATAATGCACAAAGGCTTCAGTTTAAAAAAGCAGCTAATAAGTGGTTTGTATGGGCTTACATGAAATTCATAAAAGTCAAAAGTGTTGTTTTATTGTAGCTGAAAAACCGACTCATTCTTGTAGATGGTGGTGGTTCACCTGAGTGCCACCTGTATAGACAAATGGTGTTTGTGCAGTGCATTGTGGGACATACGGTCTACATGCAGACTTCTACAACTATTTATTGAAATTCTGCCAAATCAGTAGATACTGCTGATTTGGCAGAGTCTGATTTGGTTCAGAAAACAGCCCATGTCACTGTGACTGAGAGCATTAATCTAACTGATGTTTAGCTTGGCCATTAATAGGAACTCTGGCACTAATAAAACAAAATGAAATTTAAAAAAAAACAAAATCAAGGGTAACAAAGTAGCAGAAGGCTGAAGTGTGGCGAAGTCCATGTCCTATATGCAGCCCAATTAGCTCAATAACATAGCATTATAATGCAATGTAATGCAATTAGAATTGGTTTTAGGTCTTAAAACATTGTTTAAAGAGGGAATATTCTATTTCCCTATAATCAAAACATGGATATAGTAGTAATGCAAGACATCCAGACTAAACATGCAGATTTTCAAACCCCTACATATTCAAATGTTGTAGAAATCCCTGAATCAGTTAGTAAATTTGTCAAAAAATGAGTTTTTTATGAAATCTTTATGAGATCTTGACGAGACTTGCTGAAATGGAGAAGTCATCACAAAAGGATCTAGAGATTTTTGCAACCAGTAGGTAACTGGTTTATAACACTTTGGAGGGTTGGACCTTAAACAAAAAGGTCTGCTGCTCATACTTCTGTCCCTAACAGGCTTCCAGAGGGCTGACCAATCGGGGAGAAGGGGTCTTGAAGAGAGGGGAGCCTTTAAGAGACAGCAACTTAAACAGAGTGTCTCAAACAGCGGCTGAAATATGTTTTTTCCAAAATATCAGGAGGATCTTTTTTTTACCTTTAAACCATGTAAAGCTGCTACAGGGAGCATCAGAGAGACAGACTAAAGCCTTTTAAAATAAGTACAATAGCCCCTCTTTAACTTTTTCTTTTTCCCTCAGTGGTGTCTCTGTAACTGCAGATATATTTTCTGAAGATTGAAATGAGACTTTTATGCTGACAACATTTTATAAATAAAAAGATGATACATTTGTGCTCTGCAAGTTATTTGACAACATTTTCACCCTCCAATAGACTTAGATTTAACACAATGCAGTTTAAGCATAAATCAACCCAATAAGGTTCAATGAAGCACATTATGAGGACACAAAACAGGACATGAAGGTGGTAAACAGAAAACACATAATGAAAGGGGAAAGATTCATTAAATGTGGAACCCTGGCACACCCTGCTGAATGGAAGTGAAGCTTATGCCAGGATGGCGTCAAGAGCTTTGCAGACTGAGAGCTTGAAGAAGTATCTGGCTCTAAATGATTTCCTCTTGTTATAGAAAAGCAGGGTTTAACAGAGAGGAGCTCTAAATGGACTCAATGAATATATTGTCAGTAGAAGCTGTATAAATGGAGTTTATTCTGCTCTGCTCTCTCTTCACATAAGCTTCCTAATGCATCTGTGTCCTCTCCACAGGGTCTGTACATCTTCCTGGTATATGCTGTTTACAACAGTGAGGTAAGGAGGAATTCTGTGTATTGTCAGTGCTGCCGCTCGTCCTCACTGAGGCAGAGTCAGAGTGTATCTTTGTGTGGTATGTGAGGCTGCCTGCCTGCCTGCCTTTTGGACTAACCAGTGGGTGTAAACGCTGCCTCTCATTTAGGTGAGGAATGCCATAAAGAGGATCAAAGAAAAGAGGAAGGCCTTATCTTTCACGGTGAGTGAGTAAAAAGTGCATAGCAATGATCAGCTGCATCAGAGCGCTGCACAAAGACATTCCTTCCTTATGAAAGTTGATTTGGCTCTATCTCAGACCTCCTCTTCTGTGTGTGTGTGTGTGTGTGTGTGTGTGTGTGTGTGTGTGTGTAGTTCTTTAGAGACATACCATATACTCTATAATAACTTTGTCGCTGTGCTGCGCTTTGATTTGGTTTATTTTCAGAACTGCTCACAGCCAACCAGCTTCCTTCCATCCCAGAGAGCTCCCATCACCTCATGGGGCCGTGGCGCTCTGACTCCCTCCAGCCCTGAGACCAGTGAGACTTCTGGACCCCCCAGCTCTGCCTCTACGTCACTGGTCATCAAGAACGGTGAGCAGACCTGGCGTTTGTAAATGTGGTGACACAGACTTAGCT
This sequence comes from Thalassoma bifasciatum, assembly GCA_008086565.1. Classification (NCBI taxonomy): domain Eukaryota; kingdom Metazoa; phylum Chordata; class Actinopteri; order Labriformes; family Labridae; genus Thalassoma; species Thalassoma bifasciatum. Next base: position 4,725 of record RPOG01009612.1, on the reverse strand, counting down.
TTAGCGACACAGACACTGTGGCACTAAATGACAAAGCAGTGAGTCTTATTCAACACCATCTTTCTATTATAGTTCTTAAATTTGTTTGACGGTATGTCAGAGGAGTGCGAGCTGAATTCACAAAACTTTTCTCATCGAGCTGACCCTAGATACTGCAGCATTATTCACACCTGTGCTCCTTTCTTTATGAAGGCCATGTCCTCATAAAGTTGAAGTTTGAGACATTTTTTCCTTATTAACTGGAAAAACGCAGCTCCAGTCACCGTTTAAAGACTCATAGAAATCACACAGGACTAAACAGAGAAGAACAGAGACATTATAATTACACTAATAAGATCTTTTTAGTCACCATTCTCCAGCAGGCCACCTTAGAACACCCAATACAAATCCCCAACCACCATCACCAAGACCAAGCACCTCAGCTCCAAACATCTGCCACTCTGATTTACCTTTATAAAGCAGGCAACATCGTTTGACAACTACTCATATTGATAATTATGATTATCGTTCATTTGAAATCACTGATAGTGCCCTGACCTTAAATTCAAAGTAGCTTGGATTGATCACAAGCAATAGATTTCCTTTGTTTAGTGGCATCCAGTGTTGTCATAAAAAACCTTTAGCCAAGTGTGAAGTCCCCCCCCGAGTTCAAGTTCAAGTTGATTCCCTTTCACCAAAAAAGTATCCAAGTAAATTCTGGACCGAGTCCCAAAACCAAAGCATCAAACCATGAAGTGCCAAGTGCCAGTTGGAGAACAATTTGTGTTCATTTTTCTCAGTGGTTCCCCTCTACTCTTCTGATCTGGTAAAGTATATCTTATATATATTTTTTTTTTAAGATATTTTTTGGGCTTTTCTGCCTTTAATTTGATAGAGGAGGACAGTGGATAGAGTATGAAAGGGGGTAGAGAGTGGGGAATGACATGCGGGAAACAGGCCACAGGCGGGAATCGAACCTGGGCCACCCGCTCGAGGGCGAACCTCATGGTGCGCGGCCATATCCACTAGGCCATCTGCGCCCCAAAGTATATCTTATTTGACATCAGAGCTGTCATTCAAGTCTATTTTTATCATCATTTCTTTAATTTCAAAAAGTAAAACTAAACATTTCTGATCCCCATAATGAAGACTAACTGCATACCCCATCTGCTTTGATGGACAAGCTTAAATACCCACACTATGTCAGTTTTGGAGGGCCTTTGTGCCACCTATCTTCTTTAACCCTTTGGTTAGATTAGATCATCATTATTTATTGTCCTGATTTGGGCAATTTGTTAAAAACAAAATTGCCCAACCAAGTTCTTACCATAAGAACAGAACATACATAGAAGCCTAGTTGTTTCTTGATATGATGTGATGAACGATACATAGAGTCCCTTTGTACTTTCAAGAGATGTCTGAGGACTCAACTATTCAGGGAACACGTTGGCTGTTTTTGAATTTGCATACTATACTAGCAGTACGTACTGATTTTCCCAAAATGTAGTATGCAGTATGCAGTATGCAAACAAATGTTAAAGTTGCAGTATGCCAAAACTACCCAGATGACCTACTGATTTGGGAAAATTTCTCAGTATGTACTGGACCAGTCTACCTGGCATGCTGTTTCCCACAATGCAAAGGGCCTGGCTGCAGGTGTGAATTTAAAATGACCTGCGAGAGTTTGGGTGAAGCAGCAGAATAATTCAAGTGTAAAACCCTAAAACATCTTTTCAGTGGGGTACTTACATTGTGTACATTTTCCTATTAACCTATTTGAAATCATACCTGCATTATCAGAAGCAGTTTTTCCATCATCTCTATATATGAAAAGTCAGTCCCACCCAGATTGTTTTCAATAAATAACATATGGTATAATATTAAAAATCAAATATGATGAATTTTGATGGGACATCCACATTTAAACACAGACGTCCTCTGCAGATATCACAAAAGATCAGAGGTCCCCTGGTAAAACTAATGCAGTTTAAAGCGCTGGGATCTATAATCATTTGTAACAACTGCAGAGTACGTCTGTGTTTTAATCCCGTTCTGTACGGTACATTTTGACTTTTCAAACCCGAAAATTCAAACTTTTTCCTCCAAAATTTAGAAGTTTCTTTCTGGAGAATTTATTGATTCAATTAAGTTGCCCAAATATAACTTGATAACAATAAGTTATGATAAAGTCCGGAAAATAAAATCCATCAGCTTTGCTCTCGCACTCCTCAAACTGGAAACCAGAGTAATACACTACAAAACAGACCAAAAAGAGCTGTCATACTACAAAAGACATTCAAATACAGTATGTAGTATACAGTGACTACTAAATACTGCATTAGATGGCAAATCAAAAACAGCCTTAGTCACTTTATCTGACCCTCATGCTATTTATCCTCAGGGGTAGAATGAACTAGAAGGTCTAAGGCGTAGCTCTTTGTAATTATTAAGCACCGATTAATGAATGTTGATTAATATTAAACAATGGTGTTAATGTTGAATCATTAGTTATGGTTAGTTTTGGTCACATTATTTAAAATTGGTTTTAAAATAAATAAAAAAGGCTCATCTTCTGCATCTAGATGGCAGCACCTGTGGCCAAGCAGACTTGAAGCACTTGAAGCTCACTTACAAGGGTTTTTTTTTATTTCCTTAAGTCTTAATTCTTGCTTGAATGCATGTTGCCTTTGACAAAAGCATCTGCTTAATGAAATTGTGGAATTGGAGATATGAATAATAAATGTCATCAGGTGAGTTCTCATGACTACATACGTAGCCTACAGTGCAAGGATATGCCAGATAAGAAAGACTGATTATTCTTTTTGCTTAAAAAAAAAACCTGGGTTACACTTTCATATTACCCTTTCAGCATGTCCCAGAATGCTGTTTCTTTACTGATGTGTTAGCAGAAATCAAGATTAAAGGGTAAATAACAAAAACATTATGATCGCTTCTCATGTCCAATACAGGTAATTACTATTCTGTGTTTCCATCTCTCAGGGAAACAACCATGACATTTCTGTTTTTAGAAAACTATGTGTAAAAATGTCATTCATATGGTTTATTGCACTTTAGTTAGCCTGGATTGAAGCCCATACATTTTATCAAAGTCTGGGATATATGGTAAGAATGTATAGTTTTGTGTAAAAAGATGACACTACAGAATGTAAAGATATTTTCTGACTGACTCTGTATGAGAGGTGTTGGTGTAAGAGTTAACAGTGTTTGAAGAATACATCTGTCATTTTCTTCCGCAACACTGGACTCGGTTCAATGAACTGCTTCAACATGGTAAATATCAGGATAACTTCTAGCTTTAAGTGTATCCTATAAAAGCTTCAGGTTTGCTCGTATGTCTTCTGACGACATGTTCTGATCCTGACAGAGTTTTTAGGATGGGTCTGTTTTTTTTGTCTTTCAGAGAGCTTCAGAAAAGAAAGCTTTGTGACTTTCTCTCTAAAATCAGCATCAGGAAACCAAGTGAGTATCATTTTTCAAAGAGTAATTATCGCACTTTTGTTGTAAATTATGCTTAAGCTGAAGTGTGACTGAGTTCTGCTTTTGTTCTTGAATCAAACAGGTGGTCCAGCTGACTGGGTACAAGCCATCAGGTACGACTCTGACAACACAACACAGGCTCTAACTCATTTTTTGTTTGGATGACTTTATCAGATGTACAGTTGCATCACATAGTGTGCATAATTCAACCCGATAACATTGTAAAATGGCATTAATGAAAAAAATATACCTATCATCTTAACCACGCTATGCTTTTAAAGCTTATAACTGAAGAACCATTAGGTCGAAATTCATCAGTAACCCCTCATTTGAAAGATTACAGTCTCTAGTATAAGAACATGCATGTTTTTATACGTGGCTAAAGTCTGCATCAGGATAAATGCAGCTGAAACACCTTTTTCCCACTTGATTTTTTATAACCAATTTTTGAGCATCTTTAATAACATCTGCCATAATAAACATGATAATTAGGTTCTGTGGTTCTGCAGCATGTCTGTTAACGTCCATCTTCACTGTATTAGGCTTAACTGACCTGAACCCTAAAGAAAACAGGAGATATGGAGAAAACTTCCATGACCCCATACATGACAGTCCTTTAATCATTACGAACATCTCGTTCTTTTTCTAAACTTCAGCTCAGAGAAGTGTTCATACATAAAGAGGGTGTCCTAAAGAAATATGGTGAGACAAACAGTTGTGCCTAAAAGTTTACACCCCTTCCAGCATAATTTTCTGATTTTTTGGCCTTTTCTCGTAAAATGGTAACATAAAAACCTTTCTGTCGCTCATGGTTAGAGGTTGGGTGAAGACATTTACTAACAAAGGACTGTGTTTAATCTTTTAAAATCATAATGACAACAGAAACTTCCAAAATGACCTTGTTCATTTTTTATACACACACACTGATTACAAACAAATAGATCACAGGTGAGGATGGTTACCTTTAGTAGACATTCAAACATGTTTATGTTCACTTTTGTGCATTTATCAGGACAAAACCACCAGAGTTGTGTAAACTTCTTAACAGGGTCATTTTGAAGTTTCTGTTGTCATTATGATTTAAAAAGAGTAAACTATATATTTTTTTTATTTTAATAAATGTCTTCACCCAACCACTAACCATGAGTGATGGAAATGATTTTGAGTTATCATTCACATTTTCTGAGAAAAAGCCAAAAAATCCAAAATTCTGCTGTGTGTGTGTGTGTGTGTGTGTGTGTGTGGGGG
>RPOG01009609.1:0-11357 GCA_008086565.1 Thalassoma bifasciatum | reverse complement strand
TGGATCTCGGAGAGCGGGCGAGAAGCCGTTCTAATTAAAACAGTAACAAAGCAGCCGAGTGGCCCTGCAGAAACGGGGCCTTTGAAGAGTCACTGAATGCCCCATTTAGCGCCGGCTGCCCGCAGATAACGGCACGTATCACAATGACGGACTCCCAGGCCTGTGTCGCAAAATGTGTACTTTCTGCCACATTTCAGGAAGCGTCTCTCCCCCTCTCCTCTCCGCTCCCCGTGTGAGGAGAGTTCTCGCTGTCCTACTTTCAGGGCTCTTTGGTGGCGTTGTGGGCCTGACAGCGGTGACAGATTGAGACGGGCTGCTGGTGCTCAGAGCCCGGCCCGAGACAGGAAAGCCTGAGGGATGAGAGGATGACAGGTAGGCAGAGGAGGGACTGAACTTCATTATATCTGCTGCAGAGAGGAGCTACTATCAGATCAGAGTCCTCCAACAACAGCAGGAGACTTTTTTATCAGCTACGTTTGGGTCAAAACACTGCGGACGACAACGAGCCTGAACCTGGTTTTCTTTTGTCTACATCAATTAAAAAAAACATAAAAAAGAAAACTAATATAATAGGATAATTAAGTCAAAAGGAGACGGCACTCTGTCTGTTTCTTTTGTTTGGTTAAGAAACTTTAGGAAGGTAATATAATGACATGATACAGTGTAATATAGTTATAACTCTAACAGCGAATAAAGTGAAGTTCAAAGTGAGTCCGGTTTTGAATGAAAGAACATGGCAGAAGAAGAGAAAGAGTGGGAGGAGGGATGAAGAACGTGTCGGGCCTCGTAGTTCAGAGACTTCTCGTGCTGATGAATAATTGAGCTGCAGTCGGGCGGAGAGTCGTTTCATGAGCCCCTCTCTGTCTCCGAGTTTAAAATTAGAGTCTTCTCTCTGCGCAGACAGTCCCTTTGAACTGAGACTGTCTCTGAGCATCACTCAGCTTCGTGCAGCCCACTCAGAGCAGGAAAACTCTCCGGATAAGAGTCGGGACCAAAAAAAACCCCACTTCAGTTTGTGAAAATGGAAGAATACATCCAGGTGGACCAGCTGATGAAGTTTCTGGTTTATTTAACGTTTATGTTTCTCAACATGAAAAAGAAAAAGTCAACATTTTTGTCTTCCCATTTTTGTGTAAGGAGTTTTTTTTGGAGTCTTTATAAATGTTATCGGGCAGAAAAACAGTTTGTTCAGTCAACAAGTCACAAAAATCTGCGAATGGAGTACGAAAAATGCTCCTCAATTTACTTGAAATGCAAATGATGACTTAACACAAGATGCTTTTTTTACTTTCTCACTTTTTTTCTATCACTTAGCAACCGGTTACAGCGTGTCTCTCAGGCTTTATCCTCCAGAGCAGTGTTTCTCAAACTCAGGGTCGGGTCCCCATGTGGGGTCACAAGATGACTTCTGCAGGGTCGCTGAGTCATTCTGGGAAAATTCTGACTAATATAAAACTACAAAATTTCAGGTAGGGTTAGGCCTGTCATCAATAAATCAATTTTTTCTAAGTTCGTTTTTTTCAGATTCTATTTTATATTTTGCTTTTGGTTTTTTGTTTTTTTATTCAAGTGCATTTTTTGTTTACAAAGGTCCAAGCTGCATTGGCAGTTTTGCCTGTTAAATATCTTAATGTCTGAGCCTAATGTTTCATATATATTGTGTATATTGTGAAAAAAGACATTGTTAATATCCAAAATAAATAATCAACACAACCAAAAACAATAATGATAAAAATGGACTGTCAGTCTCTGTTAACAAAAAATGCACTTGAATAAAAAACCACACAAAACTGAAACGATAAATAAAGTATAAAGTCTCTGTAAATAAAAGTGCACTTCAAAATATATTTAATATTAGGCTCAGACATTAAGATATTTAACAGGCAAAACTGCCAATCTACTTAGGACCTTTATAAACAAAAAAATGCACTTGAATAAAAACGACAAAACCAAAAGCAAATTTATAAAATAGACTCTGATGCTGATATGAAAAAAAACTCACAGTGATACAGCAAAGTTAACTCATTATCCAGTGTCTTTGGTGAATAAAAAATAATAACTATCATGCAATTGATTGATTTATTGATGATTGCGACAGGCCTAACCCTACGTGAAATTTTGTAGTTTCATATTAGTCAGAATTTTCCAAAATGACTCGGCGACCCTGCAGAAATCATCTCGTGACCCCACACGGGGACTCGACCCTGAGTTTGAGAACCACTGCTCTGAAGGATAAAGCCTGAGAGACGCACTGTAACCGGTTGCTAAGCGACAGGACAAACAGTGTTTGAAGAGGACGTTCGCAAACAGACCTTTCGACCTCCTGTCCGGAGCTGACACTCATCCGACCAGGAAACATCTCGTAAATCACCTCAATCTCTGCAGCCAATGTTCCCGAGCAGCAGCAATCACAGCTTTTCTCTTCTCACGTCAGGCGCTAAAGTTAGCCCGCATCGCCTTATCTACAAACAACACCACACCTGTCGTTAGCTCCTCGCCCTATCAGCCTCCGCATGATCTACAGCACCTGCTGCCTGTCACAGATAGAACCAGCTCTAAATCCATCGCTGTGTCCACATTAACGCAAACACACCACCGAGTTCGGCAGCATTATGTGCCGCGGCGGGAAATCGATGATAAATCTCCGCTTCATAATGAAAAATGTTGGAGGAAGCTTCTCCTGTGGAGCAATAACACTGAGGGTGCGTTATTGTATTTTCTGCATTGATCCCACAGATTTATGCTCACACACTTGGGTTTGTTGGGATGAGACGAATAAAGTGTCTCCAGCCTCTTTTCGCTCTCACAGTTTGTGAAAACATGAAATCAGAGCCTCAGCGTCAGTTCATCTGCCCGTCTGGATGAGTTTTATAAGCCTCATTATCACAGCAGGTGTAAATCCACTCACAGATTACCTGAGCTGAGGTCACACGGGGACTTCCAGCTGTAGATATGTAACCAACGCTCAACAGGTTCAGACTTCAGGTTCTGCTTGAGCTGAGCAGGAATCTGCCGTTTCTGTAATCGGTCACTCAGGACATGAGTGGAGTCATACGATCTCGGAGTCTGATGCGTTTAACCTTTAAGTTGACCGTGCCCGAGCCAGGCGCGAACTGAGGCCGGATTCCAGTTACACAACCCAGATTTATCCAACAGTGAGAGGAGCATCGAGTTTTCAATGACGGCACAAAAACAAGCTGAAGGAAATAATCTCTGCAGAAAAATGAGGAAAAAAAAGAAGTTTCTGCAGACTCAGAGAGAAACAAAAAAAAGTTTGGTAACCCTGAAGACCAAAATACAAAACTTTAAGAAGCACAAAAACTTTTCAGACTTATTTTTCTTACTGGAAATGCTGACTTCTGTCGATTTAGCAAAAAAGGAAAGAAATGAAGCTGAGATGATGCAAAACTCAAAGCTTCAGAAACTTTAAAAATAAATATTTAAAAATATTTATTTCTTCCTCTTTTTGAATGGGTGTGTATGTGGTTTCTGCCACTTACAGACAACCCCAAGTGGACGCTTGAGGAACTGCAGTTTTTGCATCAACTTCATTTCTCAAGGCCAGAGAAAACTGTTTTATTCCAACATATAACGCAACTTAATTTACGAATTACAAACCCAAACTGATATTTCTGATTCACAAACCTTTGTTCAACGCAGGATAAGCAAAAACAAGCCTCAACTTTTTTTTTTTTCAGCCTACTCCTTTTTCGGTTCCAGATTTTGTCATTGATTATTATTAATTTTTGTTACCTGTTCACACATAATTCAAGGTCTGAGCTGTAGATAGTAACTGAAATAGAATATTTATTCATTGTAAGTGAAGAAGAGTGACTCAGAAGTAATTATAATTTTGGCAATTTTCTATGGTTTGACTTTTATTCTCAATTTCACTTTAATTTTGATACGTTTTTTAAGTGTTTTTTTTCCATTGTAGTTTAGTTTTATTTGGTGTAAAAGCTTAATTTTGCAAGTTTTTGTTGGTTTCGGTATTAGTTTTTGCCTTTTTTGTTTAATTGGTTAACTATCACGGGCAAGATCCAAAATGTCAGAAAAAGCATTGTGGGATTGAAAACTAAAACTATTATTTTTAGTTTTTAAAAATGTATCCACTAAGGTCAGATAACAACAATAAAACCTGTCAAAACAAATCAGCAAGTTGAAGTCACCTTACGATTTAAGTTAGTTATTGTTTTTCTGTAAAGCACTGTTTTTTAATTTTTAATTCAGCTGATAAAAATGTTTTCTAACTTTCGATTTTTATCATATACTTAAATTTCTTATCCATATCCTCATGCATATACGGAAAATTGACAATAAAAGTTTATTTTTGATATTTCATTTGTTTTTGTTGACTACAATAAATAAAAAAAAGCTTGACATTTTAACATGGGGCCCTATGGAGATTGTCTCACTGATGGACCTGGTCTCTAGTGGACGCAGGGGGGACTGCATTGATTTTTTTTTTCAGTAACTTCTTTTCCTCTACACTTCTTACTGAATGAGTGAAAGTGATATTTTAAAACAAATCTTCCTGCCAGCTGAACTTATCTTTTTAAGACAGACGAAATTCAACGTGTCTGTCCCTTTAAGGATCCAGTATACGGAACATTTTACAACATAAACACTCAGAATAAGGTCAAAAGTGTTTTCTGTGTCGTAGAAAGTAAAAGCTTGTGATTTTTGAAGCTATAGCTTTTCTACCCCTCGACTCAGCCTCGTCCTCCATGAGTCCATTTTCAGAGCGTAAACAAACTTCCCTCCGTTCTGTCATCTCTCTGATTACATCACCAGCTGATGAGGAGTCAGCTCGCCGTCACATGACCGGTCATCTGTGGGAGAAGACGCCCGCTGCAGCTCTTTCAAAACAGAGCGTGACTCAAAGCGGACCAAACATCCACGCCTCAAACGAGTCATTAACTCGACTCACACGGCTTCGAGACATGATGGTGAGGATTTTTAGAAACAGCAAAGAAACAGAAACGTGTGTCTTTGCTTTTCTTAGTTTAACCGGCTACATTCATCCAGATCTGTGTCGCGTACGTCTCCGCTCTGTCAAGACACTAGAACTGATCTTTTCAATTCTCTAATGCTCTATATGTTCCATACTTTCAGCTTATACACTTTGTTTTTGTTTTTGTCACAGAGCACAGTTTTAATGAAGTAAGTAAAGTATAATTAGTGTTTTGAACAGAGCGTCTGTTGTTGTGCTGTAGCGTCGTCATGAGCTCTCAGCCATAACTTTTATGCTCTCTGCGTGCTCCGTGCTGACTGATCCTCATCTAAAACCATAAATCAAATTAAGGTGAAATAAAAATAAGCCTCTACATCAGCTCAGACTTTGCCCGGGGTTGTTGTTGTCACTGCAGGCTGTAAATTTCTCTCTCAATCAGATCCACCTTTGGCTGACTCAACGCTGCATAAACTGTGTCAGAGCTGCTGTGGCAACAGGACGCGTTACGACATTAGCAATAACATGACTTCACACGGCGGTATTTTGCAAAGATGTTGGGCCGGCTCCAAAACTACGCCCTACTAGCACAATTCCACGAAGACGGCTCAGTCAGCGTTTGACTCTGACACACCTGCTCACCTGTAATCCAAACGGAGCGAGCAACACCCTGCTGCATGTGTCAGAGTTTCTGTCTGTTGCATAAGGTCGAAGTTTGAGCGTTAATCCTGCACAATGAACTTTTGTGCATTTTCTTTTTATGCATTCAGGTTTTAGTTGCATGCATTCAGTTCCAATGAAGCTATATTCAATTGACTATACCAAAAACACAAGATATTTATTATACAAACTGATAAACGCCCATCACCTTTCCCATAAACAACACTCAATAAACGTTTGTGAACCAAAGACACTAATTATTGAAGCTTTGGAGCCCAAATTCTTTTACAGTCTTGCTTGATGTTGTATTTTATTCCTCATAATGTTCCACACATTTTCAATGGGAGACAGGTCTGGACTGCAGGCAGGTCAGTCTAGTATCCGCACTCTTCTACTACAGAGCCACGCTGTTGTAACAGGAGCAGAATGTGTCTTGGTTTCATCGTCTTGCTGAAATAATCAGGGACGTCCCTGAAAAAGACAAAGTGTCTTGGATGGCAGCAGATGTTGCTCCAAAACCTGTTTGTACCTTTCAGCATTAATGCTGCCTTCACAGATACTGGGACAGTTACCCATGATGCCATGGGCACTAACACACCCCCATACCATCACAGATGCTGCTTTTGAACTTTGCTCTGAGAACAATCAGGATTGTCCTTTTCCTCTTTAGCCTGCAGGACACAATGTCCATGATTTCCAAAAAGAGTTCTGCAGCGTTTGTGTGTGTTGTTGATGTCTGACTTTGTCTTTGCATGGTAGAGTTTGAACTGTCACTTGTAGATGTAGTGATGAACTGTGTTAACTGACAATGGTTTTCTGAAGTGTTCCTGAGCCCACGTGCTAATATCCTTTACACAATGATGTGGGTTTTTAATGCAGCGCCACCTGAGGGGTCAAAGGTCACGGCCATTCAATGTTGGTTTTGGGCCTTGCTGCTTACGTGCAGAGATTTCTCCAGATTCTCTGAATCTTTTGATGATATTATGGTCTGTAGATGATGAAATCCATCAATTCCTGCAGTCGGACAAAGTTGAGAAACATTATTCTTAAACTGTTGGACTATTTGCTCACGCAGTTGTTGACAAAGTGGGGAACCTGGTATCGCCTGTTTCCAATGAACCTGTTTCCCCAACTTTCACAGCCTTTTGTTGACCCTGTCTGAGATTTTTAGAAAAAACAACAATAAAGTTTATCTGTTTGAACATTAAATGTTTTGTCTTTGTTGTGTATTCAGTTGAATAAAGGTTGAACAGGATTTGCAAATCATTGTACTCTGTTTTTATTTGTATTACACAACATCCCAACTTCAATGGAATCTGGACTGTAAATGCATTTCTGTCCACGCACGAGTTAAAAGTCGTGAACCTGAACAACCCTCAACGTCATTCACAAAATAATGCGAGGAGTAATTCCCCGTCTCTTTCTCCTTTAAAGGGAGCGGCTCATCAAATAGCTGCATTCCCGTCAGATGAGTGATTACCGCTCGTTGTGACGCCCTGCAGGCAGCTCGCACATCGCACAGGCGCATTTTTCCTCCAACGTATTAGAGCTCCCTGTCATGCCGACTCTGCAGCCTTCCTGATACCAACACCAGCACCTCGGGTCATAATCAGAGCGTCTGACTGGTGCAGGGAGGCTGAATAATTGATGCTGCGTCTTTTGGGTTTTGCTTATTTCACAGAGCGGAGAAAAGAAGTTTCGGGCCCTCGTCGCCCGTGGCTAAAGACTCAGCTTGCCTGGCGCCGTGTTCGTGCTCAGAGCATCACAGAAGATTCGACACGCAGAAAACAAACTTGTGCTGGTTTAAAAAAAACTCTGAGTGAACTCCTGCAGAGCCTGGAACAAGAAGGAGGCACTAAAAGAGAATGAGGACGAGCTGGCGAATCACGTCGTTAGCATGTGAGCTAACACTTTCCCTCCGTCTCTCCTGAGTTTTCTTTATTTAGGAGAGCAGACAGATAATCACTCACGGCGTGCTGATGTTTCCACGCTGCCAGGAAGCGGTGGAGTGTCCTGGTGTCTCGTCACAGTGTCCTGCACTTTATCTCCTTCCACTCAGGATAAAAACACTCTCTGTACACAGACAATCTCAGATAAGAGGGGACATTATCCATGACCTCAGCTTCTCTGGTGATGGAAATCTTACAACTGGTGCTCCGTCCCATTTTCCTCCTTCTGTCACTTCCTGTTTACAGTTATAAAACCATAAAAACTTGAATTAACATTGAAAAAAGACTTTTAATCGATCTAAAGGTGACACACATTTACAAAAGGAAAAGGAAAATTAGGGACGGACCAACAAACATTTCAGCACCTGTCAGTCTTGTCCTTCAACATATCCATCTTACTTCCACTCTTTCTCATATTCACAACAAGCTGTAGTTTCTTATATTCTCAACTACAGGTTCCCAAAGTTTGACGACTTCAAACTCCAAAATAACAAGACTTAACTGAAATGTGGTTCCAGTATTTGTCTGATTTATACAACAATGAATAGAATATTCAGTTTTAAATCAGTATAAAGTTTAAGGATTTTGTTGGAGAGTATTTAACGACCTTCAATCAGAGTATCTGACCCCTGCTTTGGGAACCATCAGGTCTACTTGGCAGCCAAAGAACAGCTCACCTTCTGGGATATTCCAGAAAACTTCCCTTTTTTGCTCAACGCCATCATAACATCAGCATATTTCAGACAACTTCATTTTATGGCTAAAGCCATTTTCAGGAACATTCAAGAATGCCATCCTTGATCTCAAGGCTATTTTTTGGTAATGTTGTGGAACATATTTTCAAAGCCATCCTTGACAAAATTCTGGAATGCGTCCCTTGATTTCAAAAGATTTTCAGGACAACATTCCGGAAAACTTCCCGTTATCTTCAGGTTCACTCTGAGCAACGTTCTGGAATACTGCCCTTCATCCTTCAAGCTCTTCCGAGCAACATTCCAGAACACTGCCCTTCATCCTTCAAGCTCTTCCGAGCAACATTCCAGAACACTGCCCTTCATCCTTCAAGCTATTCCGAGCAACATTCCGGAATACTTCCCTATAGCCTCAAAGCTATTCCGAGCAACATTCCGGAACACTTCCCTTTATTCTGAGCAGCATTCCAGAATACTTCCTTTTATTTTCGGTCTCACTTTGGGCAACTTTCCGGAATACTTCCCTTCATCTTCAAAGCTATTCTGAGCAACATTCCGGAATGCTTCCCTTCATTCCTTCAAATTATTCTCAGCAACATTCTGGAATACTTTCCCGTATCCATATAACTATTATGAGCAACATTCCAGAACACTGCCTTTTATATCCAAAGCTTTTCCAAGCAACATTGCAGGCAATTTCTCTTTATCCTCAAGGCCATTCTGAGCAACATTCCGGAATACTTACTTTAATTTTCGGTCTCGCTTTGGGCAACTTTCTGGAATACTTCCCTTCATCTTCAAAGCTATTCTGAGCAAGAATCCAGAACACTGCCTTTTATATCCAAAGCTATTCCGAGCAATATTCCTGAAAAATGCAAAATAATACTTTTATTTCAAGAGCGATTCAAGTACTTAGGTTCTTCTATCTAAATTGTATCTGTTACCACTTTAATCCAACTGTGTTTGAAGTAAATTTGAAAAAGGCAGTTGTCTTATATTCAGATCATTACGGTAATCGAAGCTCAAACTCTAAAGCTCGCATTTCCTCTGAGCGAACTATAGTCACATGACGCATCACAAACACAGTTCAGCATTTATAAAAACTAGATGTGACCGCTTCAAAACCTGCAGGATTTTCACCCCTTCACGCCGCCGAGACCTCGGAGCCAATCACGTAGCAGCTCTGAGTCGCCTTTTCCTTCGTAAACTCCTGCAGAGTCCTGTTATATTTCTGTCTCTAACCTTCCTCTTTATGACTCCCAGCTGACACTTCTCATGCCTGATGTGCACTGATGAAGTGAGGACTGCAGCTTTCTGGTAGAATCAGCAAAGATGGCGGAGGTGTGCAGCTGCCTGGGAGCGAAAGCGTGAACCGAGGTGACTCGAATAACTATGGCATGCGACTGTAACGCCGGGGACAGATGGCAGGAGGGGAATGCCGTCTGACTAAAGCAACCCGGAGTGTGACAGGGACATGCTCGGCTAAGTGAGAAGAATGCGTTGTGACACTCCTCCGGGGCACCTTGTGAACAGCGTGACAGTGGCATGAAAGCATCAACATGCCAGTTTTCACAGAGCGGCGCTCTCTGTGCACGACTGCCAACGCCACCGACACCGAGGGAAGGACTCAGAGCAACACATCAACACCGAGACCAGGATCTGTTTTCAGAGACGCCTGAAATAATGACAGCTCTCAAATATCAAGTCTTTGCACTGCACTTATTTTATGTACAAGTAAATTAACCCGATGATGTTTTCAAGGCTTAGAAATTCAAGTACTTGACTCATGCATTGGTACAGAAACTTAGAAACAGCACACACTTCCTTCAAATATTCAGAAAGGCACAACAGTTTAAGCTTTTGGAGGAGGTTAACTACCAAAAAAGACCATTCTTACCCCAATAAAATCACTTTCAAGGATAATAAACGACCTAATGTTCATGAGAATGGCATAAGAGATTAAATCACAACAATTCCGACTGTGCAATATTTCTATAACCTGAAATGTGTCAAAATATCAGCTACAGTTTTTGCAGCAGATGTTTTCTGCTCTACACCAGAGTTACTCAACCAAAGAGACAAACTGTTAAGAACTACCTTTACAAAAGAAACTATACAAGTGGAGAAAAGAGGAAAAAACAGCAAAGAGGAGAAATAAAACTGAGTTAAGCCTTTAGTTCCCACCCAATTCTGGTCTATTTATCATGCTGTGTTTTTAAAGCTTATATCTGTAGAACCATACGATCAAAATTGATCAATGAAACCTCATTTGAAAGATTAAAATCTCTAGTTTAAGAAAATTTCATGTTTTTATATGTGGCTAAAGTCCATATCAGGATAAATACAGCTGAAACACTAGTTTTTTCCACTTCCTTTTTTGTAGAACCAATGTTTGAACATCATTAACTTCAAGATGCTTCATCCCAGACATATAACATTACCCACATCACTTCTACACCTTCTCATCTACATCTGGGTGAAATTGGAGCTTTTTAGGTAAAACTTTGTAGGAGTTAGAGAGTTTTTAGTCTAAGGTGATGAAACACCAGCAGATGCGTTCTTATTTACCAGTCTAGTCTGACGACTTCGCGCAAATAAAACCAGCTTTATCAGTGCTCAGTGTCCTCTTTTTAGTCAACTTTGTTCTCTCTGTGTGAAAAGGTTTGCCAAATATCCTGAAGATATAGCTCCGAGTCACAGATTGTACCGCTCCTGTCACGTGAATGAAAATAAATTATTAGGCGCAGCATAAAGTAGAGCTTTCCAAAGACCTAACTTGCTACAAATACCTTTGCGTTATTTATGCACCTCCACTGAATGCTACTGTCCAGTCAAGCAGAGAGCACTTCCTGTATAAATCAGACTCTAAGGAAATAAAATATGTCAAGTTTTGTCAGATTGACATAGAGGAGGAAATGCTCTAAGACTGTGAAGCTGCTGTTATTGATGAGAACGGACACGACAGACAGACAAACAACGGACTTTACAGGAGAAATTTCACCACTTGGAATAATTTGATGAAACAACACTTTTGATATGTTTGAACTCTGGATTCCTCTGGTGGAAAGGAGAGTGAATATTCAGGGTACGGGCGTCAGGATGTGA
>RPOG01009608.1:0-11359 GCA_008086565.1 Thalassoma bifasciatum | reverse complement strand
GAGGGGGCTGTCAGAGGAAGGAGGCCTCTAATGCATTATGCATCGACAGACTTTGGATGCTGCCACCTTCGCTGGCACACGGGGGAGAGGAGGCAGAGCCGCTTCACCTGAGGGGCCTCCTCCGTCCTCCTCCTCCTCCTCCTCGCTGCACTCCTGGGAGGAAGAGGAGGAAACTTTGACAGGAGCCAGTTGTGTCCATCGACTGTATTTAGAATGGACAGCGTGCTTCCGCCTGTCACCGTTCTACGTTTTTGAAGCCAAAAAACCCCGTTTCTCTAGCTGCCATTGTGCAGCCAGAGTCTGCGCAGTAGAGAATTTCCAGTGGAGCCAAGTAAAAAAGAGAAATAAAAATATTTATTTCTTCTTCTTCAGAAGGTTTAGTCTCCTTTTGGCTCTTTCCCGAAGTTTCTTATATCCCCGATAAAAACTACTCACGAATGGCAGCTGTCAACTATCGTAAAACGAAACTTATATCGCGATTTTTAACGTCCAATAACTAATGACTAACTTCTCAGAAAAAAAAACACCTGAACACCATGCAGCCAGATGACATCTTCATACTACCTTAGCGTAAGGATAGGAGAAACGTTTCTACGAGGTATCGTAATTTTTTAACGTTTTCCCGGCTCATATCTGGAATACATGGGGAGGCGGGGCTTATGACCTATACTGCAGCCAGACACCAGGGGGCGGGGCATCTGCTGGGGGCTTCAGTTTGAGCCGAACGTTGTTACGTCCACTCATTATACAGTCTATGGTTGTGTCTGACTGCTGCCCCCTTCAAACCCCAGGTGTGCTCTTCTTTCACACACACACACACACACACACACACACACACACACATTACGCCCCTGAACGTTTCCTGACTCCATGTGTTCACCTCCTGATCTGACTCCAATCGGACTTTTTCCTGCACTGAAGTCAAAAGTCTGATCAAAGTCGAGGTGAAACAGCGGGAAGTTTTCCTGCTTTATCCTCTCAATTGCTCACCTCAGGTGTTAGTTTTAGATTTATTATGATATTATGATATATTTATCAAATAATTGGTACCATATTGACCAGAATATAGGACGACCCTGATTAGGAGACTTTCAAGAATAATCTCCTAAAAAAAAAAGGTTAATTAAAAATTAGTTTGACTTAAGAAACTGTTTTTTATTGAAATTCTATGGAAGCCCATTTCTGCCAGTTGAGAAATTAAAATTCAAGATTTAGCTGTTTAGAATCTTTTGGGCTACTCATCAGTCAAAATTTTCAGATAAAAAGTCAAAGTTTGGAAAAAAAAAAAAATTGGGATAAAATCTCAAAATTTTGAGATAAAAAGTCAAAATTGTATGATTAAAAAAAAACAGTATTTTCAGATAAAATAAAAACTGGGGGCAAAAAAGTCCAAATTGGGAAGAAAAATGAAAAAAACGCGGTTAAAAGTCACAATTGTGGGGAAAAAAGGTATAACATGTTGTGATTGAGTCAGAACATGAGCGCAAAGTCAAATTTATGGATAAAGAGTCAAAATTCTGCAATAAAAAGTCAGAGTTTTAAAAGAAAAAACGTGAATTTCATGAGTAAATCTCAAGATTTTGAGATGAAAGGTTAAAATCGTGAGATTTTAAAAAGTATATTTTTGGGATAATGTCAAAACTATGAGAAAATGAGGAACTTCTTAATAAAAAGTCCAATCATGAGACAGAAAGTCGAAATTCTTACAGAAAAGTCAAATTTTCAGATTAAAAGTCAACATTTTTAGATGGTTGAATCTGCGAGTAAAGAAATTTAGATAAGAATTCAATATTGATCAGAAAACAAAGGGCAAATTTAGATTTATTGCTCAAAATTTTTTCAAAGTTGTCATTATTTTGAGAATATAGTCAAAATTGTGAGGAGAATAGGTTAAACATTTTAGGTTAAAAGGCAAAATTATGAAAAAAAAAGTTGAAATCTTGAGATGAAGAAGTTAAAAAATTTAGATAGAGTCAAAGTTTGGAAATAAAAAGATGAAATTTTGAGAGAATGTCAAAATTATGAGAAAAAAGTCGAAATTTTGAGGTAAAAACTAAAAGTAACAAAAAAAACCCTCAGTCAGGCCAGTTTTCTCCTTTTTATTTTGAACAGGCATTAAGGGTGCTCTTCACTTACAATTGATGTTTACATTAACGTTTCCTTCAGACAGAGAAAGAGTGTTTTTAAAAAAGTGAGTTATAGTTAATGAAGCTACTTTGTCGTCTTTGAGGATCTTTGGGTTTTTTCCCAGTGTCTCAAAGATGCTTTTGTGGTTTTAGAATATGGTCACTTTAGTTCAGTTACAACATCTGTCTGCAGAAGAGTGAAAAACAATGAAAGGCACATTTTAAAGCGACAAAAGGAAATAAAATGATATTTGTTTATATCAAGTTTTGCTTCTTTGACAGAAATAAAAAATCTGAGAGTTTATTTCAGGCATTGGTGCCTCTTTACACTCCTGGGAGAGGAAACTTAGAAACAGGTCGTCTCTGACTTCTCCCCCCTCGGACAACCTCCCCCCTCTCTTTCTCTCTGACTGACACACACAAACACACAAGACAAACACACACACACACACACACACACACACACCTTCTCTGCTCAGCCTGGAAATGGGCCGATGGGCAGAGAAAGTGTGTCATCAGCAGAAACGGACAGAGTGAGAGGACATGACTGATAGGCTGGAGGAGAAAATTGATCGGCTCCACGTCTCCGGGCCAGGCAGGAGCTCTGTCCTGCTTCCATCCGTCCGTCTGTCCCTCCTCCTCCTCCTCCTCCTCCTCCTCCTCCTCCTCTCCGCTCAACCAGCCCTGGTGACTCAATAAGACTCAGCATGCTCCACGTCTCCAGCTCCAGTAGATAAATACGTGTGTGTGTACGAGCACCAAATCCGCACACACACACCATTCATCAAGCTACCAAAACTGTCCTCCCATGATTACCTCTTCCCAGCTCCCCCAAACCAGGGGGGAGGCAGATAGAAGGGGGAGCCGGTAAATGAAACTTTTGAGGGGTCAGTGGTTTTGTACTTTGGCTATTCATCTTCTCGCTCACCTCGCAGGGCTGCAGAGCGGCAGGAGTGCTGCTGGGTAATTACCTCTCAGCGTGCCGCACTGCTTCATTATGTCCTGCAACTCCAATCCTCTGAAACATTTGTAATTTAGTCTGGGAAGCTTCACGCAGGCCGTGCTGAGGCGGAGATGCTACACCAGTGTGTGTGGGTGTGTGTGTGATATGTGCATGCATATTATTGGTCGGGATCATTTCTATCTCTAGCTCGCCCATTTAGGAAATGAATCGAAATTTAATTCATCAGTTGCAGAGATTGCCCATTATTTCTCTGAGTATTGTTTTTTAAATCAGCCTTTGGATTCACAGCAAACAGGAAACAGACACAAACAGAAATCTGCTCCTCACCACAGGAAGTACGCTGACTTC
This sequence comes from Thalassoma bifasciatum, assembly GCA_008086565.1. Taxonomy (NCBI): domain Eukaryota; kingdom Metazoa; phylum Chordata; class Actinopteri; order Labriformes; family Labridae; genus Thalassoma; species Thalassoma bifasciatum. The sequence goes on along the minus strand of RPOG01009608.1, from coordinate 7,921 downwards.
TCCTGCAACACGTTAACACCCACCAAAGGTTCCTCTGTTTGAAAAGATGATAGAAAATTACAGATTTTATTTCAGAAAAGCTTTTAGAAAATGTTAATAAGAGTCAAAACAGAACACTTTGATATCCTATAGATGATAAAGAACAGTGCTATGATCCAAAAATTATACAAACCCAACAGCAGAACAGTAAGGAGCCCCAAAGAGTCATGGCAAAAAAAAATTTAAGGAATACTTTTGCATCCTCTTGCATATTACGCTGCTGTACTGAGAGCAGATAAGCGAAAACAAAATTGTGGCTCAAAAAGACCAGAAGAGATAAAGTATTGTGGGGATAATGCTGAAGTATTGACTGAAGATGCAAAAATATTGCAAGAAAACACAAGTTTTGTGTGAAGACCCAGAAATTTTGCAAGGGAGCATGAAAATATTACAAGGGAACGTTTAGGTTCTGCAGGGGGGATGCAAAAATATCCCGCAGGAAGACAAAAATTTTGCAAGAGATAATAACAATATTGTGAGGGAATGCAAAAGTGTAGTACGAAAATTGAGAAGTATTGTGAAAGTGTCGAGTGTGAAGCAAACTTAATGCAAGGGAAGGAAAAAGTTTTACAAGACGATGCAAAAGTTTGGCACTAGAGCACAAAAGTACTGTAAGGGAACATTAAATTTTTGCAAGGGGAAGAAAAAATATTGTGAGGGAATGCGGAAGTATTGAGAAAGTGTTGAATGTTACGCAAACGCACAGTAAGGGAAAGAAAGTTTTGTAAGAAAATGCAAAAGTTTTGCATAACAGTACTGTAAGGACACATTAAAGTTTTGCATGGAGAAGCAATACAAAAGTAATGAGTGGGGAAGCAAGAATATTGTGAGGGAACATTTAAATTTTGCATGGGAATGCAAAAGTTTGTCAAAGCAACGCAAAAGTATCACAAGGGGAAGCCAAATTATTACGAGGGGACACAAAATTTTTGTGAAAAGATGCAAAAGTTTTGCACTGGAGCACAAAAGCACTGTAAGGGAACATCAAAGTTTTGCAAGGGGAAGCAAAAATATTGCACAGGAAGACAAAAGTTGTGCAAGAGATAACAACATTGCGAGGGGAAGAAAAAATATTGTGAGGGAATGCGAAAGTGTAGTGCGAAAATTGAGAAATGTTGCGACAGTGTCGAATGTGAAGCAAACTTAATGCAAGGGAAGGAAAAAGTTTTATAAGAAGATGCAAAAGTTTGGCATGGGAGCACAAAAGTACTGTAAGGGAACATTAAAGTTTTGCATGGGGAAGCAAAAATATTGTGAGGGAACATTTAAATTTTGTATGAGAACGCAAAAGTTTTGTAAAGCAACGCAAAAGTATTGTGAGGGAACACAATTTACTACGAGGGGAAGCTGAAGTTTTGCAATGGGACACAAAAAATTTGTGAAAAGATGCAAAAGTTTTGCACTGGTGCATAAAAGTACTTTAAGGGCACATTAAAGTTTTGCATGTGGAAGAAAAAATATTGTGAGGGAATGCGAAAGTATTGTGAGAAAATGCAGAAGTATTGAGAAAGTGTTGAATGTGACACAAACGCACAGTAAGGGAAAGATAAAGTTTTGTAAGAAGATGCAAAAGTTTTGCATAACAGTACTGTAAGGATACATTTAAGTTTTGCATGGAGAAGCAATGCAAATGTAATGCATGGGGAAGCAAAAATGTTGTGAGGGAACATTTAAATTTTGCATGGGAATACAAAAGTTTTCCAAAGCAACGTATCACAAAGGGAGGCCAAATTATTACGAGGGAAGCAAAAATATTGCGAGGGGACACAAGAGTTAGGTGAAAGGAAGCCAAAATATTCGGATGTATAAGCAAAAAGTTCGCAAGGGGACGCAAAAGTTTCATGAAGATGCAGAAGTTTTGCACTGGAATGCAAAAGTACTGTGAGGGAACAGTCAAGTTTTGCAAGGGAATGTAAAAGTAATGCATGGGGAAGCAAAATTTTATGAGGGGAAGCAAAAATAGTGTGAGGGAATACAAAATTATTTCTAGGTGACACAAAAGTTTTGTGGGAAGATGCAAATGTGAGCGAAGATTGCAAAACCGTTGCAAGGGAACGCAAAAGACCTCCAAAAAAAAACAGTTTCAGTATCAAGAAATACGGAGATTATTCAGTCTCATGAAATAACAAGATATATTTTTTCTACTGTGGCAGCATTAGGCTTCTGTACAATGCTGATCTGTAGCAAAATAAACGTTTTAAAAATCAGATTCTTAGCACAGACAATAAACTACATTTCAATCCACTCAGTGTAGCTGCTCATATTTTTTTTTATTCAGCTCCAGTCTCGTTTCTGTCAGAGAAAAAGGTCGACATCAGATTTTTTTAGTGATAGTTTCAGCTCTGGAAAATTCAGACAGTTTGAAGACGACTGGTCCAAACACGTCTCTCCTCCGTCACGCCTTCACGCCTTCACGCCTTCACGCTCACCGCCACAGAGAGAAACTGGAGAGTCTGGAGACGGAGCTGGACTGGAACAAGTGTGTCTCCAAGTTCCACGTGTCTCCTGTCATGACCTTTATGTAATCCCTCCCCGTGTCATCCTCTCGCCGTGATGATGTCACGCTAAGCTGGAGACACAGTCCCTGTCATACAGACAGAGCGGTGACAACACACTCACACATCAGGCGCCCTCGCCGCCCCGCGGGACGTCCTCCAGACCGAGGCGGCGTCTCAGATGTGGACTGAGATGAGAGGACGGATGGATGAACAGGCCTTAGTTTGACGGAGCCTGAGGGACGGAGGTTACACTCTCCGGTTGGATGTTTTCAGATCTTCTGAAGCCTCCACACGCAGAGCTGTCAGTCACATGACCACTTATGTGTTTTACCTTGGATGTGTGACACCGTGAAGACACAACCTGACGAGTGCAGGTGAAGAAGATCTCATTCAAACATGTCCATACCTCAAAGAAATCAGTATTTTCCCAGAAAGAATATGTTTTGCCACAGTGTCAACAGGAAGTTTGTTGGAAATGTGTGCAAATTTTCCAACCTCTACATTTTCATGTTGCAGAAATTCCTGAATCTGTCTATAAACTGATTAATATTAGCAAAAGGCCTACAGATGGCCTGGCCAATCAGAAGGAAGGGGGTTTGTGGAGCAAGGAGCCTTAAAGAGACAGCACCCAAAACGAACTATTTCGGAAAGAGGGTGAAAAAAAGACTTTTCTGAAACACCAGAGGGACGGTAAGGCATCTGTATGGCGTCTCTCAGAGTTCATAGGCGTCCGTCAGAGTCTGTTCGTTATCCCTTGTGTCAGTCTGCGTTTATTCACTTGGCACCTGTTGCCATCCGTCTGCATCCATTGGCGCAGGTTCTCGTCTGTCTGCGCTCTTCTGTCTGTTGCTTCAACGGCATCTATTGGCGTCTGTTGGGGTCCATTTAGCACCTGTAAGCATCTGTAAGCATCTGTAGGCATCGTTGGGGTCCGTTGGGGTCTATTTGGTGTCTCTAAGCATCCATGGCGTCCATTGGCATCTGTTGGGGTCCATTTAGTGCCTGTAAGCGTCTTTTGGGGTCCGTTAGGGTCTGTTTGGTGTCTCTAAGCATCCATTGACGTCTATTGTCATCTGTCGGCTTCCGTTGGCATCCATTGGGTTCCAAGTGGCATTCGTTTGGCATCTGTTAGCGTCTGTTGGCATCTGTTGGCCTCCATTGAGTTCCACTTGGCGTCCATTTCGGGTCTGTTAGCGTCTGTTGACTTCATTTGCAGTCCATTGGGTTCCACTTTGCGTCCGTTTGGCATCTGTCGGCACCTGTAAGCATCATTTGGGTGCCACCTGGTGTCCATTTTGCATCTATTAGCATCATTTGGCGTCTGTTGTGCCCTATTGGGTTCCACTTGGCGTCCATTTGGGGTCTGTTAGCGTCTGTTGACTTCCACTGGCTTCATTTGGCTTCCATTGGGTTCCACCTGGCGTCTGTTACCATCTGTTGGCGCCTGTTGGCTTCTGTTTGCCTCTGTTTGGCGTCTGTTGGCGTCCAGTGGGTTCCACTTGGGGTCTGTTTTGTGTCTGTCAGAGTTTGTTGGCGCCTGTTGGCTTCCAATTGGTTCCACTTGGCTTCTGTTGGCGTCCATTGGGTTGCACTTTGTGTCCGTTTGGCTTCTGTTTGCCTCTGTTTGGCGTCCATTGGGTTCCACCTTGCATTCATTTGGCGTCTGTTGGCATCTGTTGGCCTCCATTGAGTTCCACTTGGCGTCCATTTCGGGTCTGTTAGCGTCTGTTGACTTCCGTTGGCATCCATTGGGTTCCACTTTGCGTCTGTTTGGCATCTGTCGGCACCTGTAAGCATCATTTGGGTTCCACCTGGTGTCCATTTTGCGTCTCTTAGCATCTGTTGGCGTCTGTTGGGTTCCACTTGGCGTCCATTTGGGGTCTATTAGCGTCTGTTGACTTCCACTGGCTTCCATTGGCTTCCATTGGCCTCCATCTATTCCCAACCTACAGGGGGTGGTGTATCACAAACCCACATATACAAGAGTAGAAGAAGTTTGCAATGTTGTTTTACATCGTTTACAATATTACTTTTTGCCTATTTTTCTTCTCTGTCAAGTGCCACAAAAGATTTCATTTTACAGTTACCATGGTGATCCCTATATGACACCACGACAGTCGGCTCTAACTGAGGCCTCCACAAAAACTGCTCCCCCTGGTGGCTGGCTGCAGTATAGGTCAAAATCTCTGTCTCCAAATGAGAGGTGGTAAAACTTGAGAAAATTATTACACTTCGTAGAAATGTTTCTCACATCCTTAAAATGCAGTTTTACGATTAGACGTGAAAAACCGGGTTATAGGTTTTGTTTTACGATGATTGACAGCTGTTGTTCGTGTGTAGTTTTTATCGGGATGTAAGAAACTTCGGGAAAGAGATCAGTCCACAGATTCGTCGCTCCCTCACAGGTTTTTAAGACTTTCCGTTAAAGGTGTGGCCTTACTGTAGGAAGAAGAAGAAGACACCCCCTCCTCCTCCTCCTCCTCCTCCCTCCTCTTCTCCTCCTCAGTGGAGAGGAGCGAGTGTAGGGAGGGCAGGAGCAGCCAGCTGGGTTGTAGGAGTAATAAAGAAGGAGAATCAATAGGGCATGCAATGGAGCCAAGGTGCTGCCATTCATCACGCCGCCTCCCTGACTCCCATCATTCATCATGCTCAATGAGGCAGCAAATAGGAAAATGACTATTTGTATCAAACACATCTGCACTCATCCACCGAGGTATTTTATTCCCATTAACTCTGCGAGTAAAATACGCACAGGGTTGTTGTTTTTTACCCCCTCCTCCTCCTCCCCTCCTTTCCTCATCCTCCTTTTNTCCTTTTTTTTTTTTTTTTTTTTTTCCACCTTTTACTCATTGTGTGTTTGAGAGTGTCGTTTCTGTGTCTCTGTGTTTGTAAAGAAGAATTCCTGGAGGAGAGAACATTTTTATGCTCCCGCTCTTCCTTTCTAATATTTTTACCATCCAACCACGCCTATAGGCCTCACCCCCCCCTCATCTCCCGCCTCCCCCACCCTCGTCATCCTTTATGTGCTGTCATCTCCGGCGTGTCGTGGATGTCTTCATTCTCCAACAACCGACCACAAACACACACACACACACACACGCCATGTTTTTATTTGCTTTTACTCCTGTAATAAATCTCCACGTTGACTCTAAGTGCAGCTTGTATTATTCCTGCACGCCTCCGCTCCATAAATTACGCGTGCCAGGTGAAAAGATGGAGGTGCGGCGCGGCAGCATAAGCTGGGATGGGATGCAAATGTGGAGGACTATCATCATTATAGTGTAATACCCCATGAAATGGTGGGATCATTACAGTCTATGGCAGGATCATTATTGTCTATGAGCTTTATGAGGTTCTGGGGAATGGCAGAGAAGAGAACCACTCTCCTCCTCCTCCTCCTCCTCCTCTTCATCGCTCTCTGATCCGGCCCTTGCACCTTTACATCACGGCGTTGCTGTTTGTTTCTCTCCCGGCGGCGGCCTCGTCACATCATTATGGGCCCACGGTTTTAATTGGATCTGTCAAATTCTAATTAATGTGGTTGATCCTCAAAACACAAAACATAAACAAAGCAGATTCTCATCAGGAGGAAAAATAATCTCATCTGAGTTCGGAGGGCAGATTTATTTTTGGTTTTTCATATCAACACGCACACAGAAAAAAGTGAGTGATGAATCTAAACATGATCTTTAAGAGCAAAAACAAGAAGAGGGAACAAACAGATAATTATGAGAAACGTCTAAAACCACCAAGTACTTACATTTCCAGATGAAATTACACATTTTACAGATCAAGAGTCAGTAAAAAAGATAAGTGAGGGACTATTTGAAGCAGCGGATGAATCCATTTTTAATGTCTTTATAAACATTTAAAGCTCTTTCTACATAATATGGAAACGCAAGCCTGACAGGTGTATAAATGTCTGTTATGAAGCTTCTAATAACTCTACATAAACATTTATTATATTGATGTAAGCAGATGCAAAGAGAGGCAAAATCCAGAATGTGATTGTTCCGAAACTTGAAAGACACTTTCACAAACTTTGAAATTTTAACCCTCTGATGCATGAATTATGAAAGTCAGTGTGTTTTTATTTGTCTTAAGGCATGAAAAGAAGTTTTATTTTTTCCTTTTTCAAGTATGAATAACTGAGCATTCAACATAAAACAGTGTGAACTTTTTTTGTTTGACTTCTTTTCTTTCTTTCTTTTTCTTGGTAATCACATGAATAATCTTTTTTTTAATACTTTGAGAAACATTTTAACTCTCTTTCATCCATTTTAACAAAAAATAATTAATTGTTTATTCGCTTTTTCACCTTCAAATGTTTGTCTTTAACTTTTTAAAAATTAAATATATATTTGGAAAAAGAATTGAAAACATTTTTTCAGGCTCTAAGAAGAATAAAAATATCCTGACACAGGCTAATATGACTTTCCACCACATGAAACATTGAATTTAGGAGTAAATAAGTTTTTTTTTCCCAAACTCTTTTTTTATTTAATTTTTTGGTAAAAGATACAGATACATCTTGTAAAAATAGGCATTATATAAAATCGATACACATAGTGTTTAATACATAAATAAATAATAGTCAAAGTACCAAATAAAGCAAAACAAAAGCAGTAATAGTAGTAGTAATAATAATGATGATTAATAATTATAATAATAATAATAGCAAGAATAATAGGAATAACAATAGATTTATATTAATAACAGTAATGATAATAATAAGAATAATAGTAGTAATAATAATAGTAATATTAATATATTAATAAGTAGTGACCACTATGCACCACAGGGTTAACCTTTAAAAATAATTTATGTTTTGGCACCAGTATCCAGAGTGTTGTGATGTATTTCTATTGAAAGCGAAAGTGAAAGTAGATCAGATCTTAACTCTACTTTTCTACGTTAGAGACAACTTTTTACTGGATACAACGCAAAAAAGTAATGTATTTATCAACAGTCACGTAGCGCTGTTGTTCGAACCGTGACAACAATCAAACTTTGTAAGTTTGTAGCGTAGTTTAGTAGTCGGCTACTTTCAGCGCTACTCACAGCTCGGTGCTCTGATACGTGTCTGTAACGTTCGTGGATCCTGTTTGTGTCCTACCAGTGCTCATCTACCAACTCCAACCTCACCAAGCAGAGCAAACGTAACCTGGCTCTTCATTTTATTGATAGACTCTCAGGTTTGAAGAGATCACTGCAGAATAACTGCTGCATGTGGTGACATAACGTGACACTGAGGCTGTTGCAGCTTGTTTTCAGTGTCATGTTCTGCTCCTGAAAATATGTAGAAAATCTTAGGAGTGCACATTGAAAACACTCCACCAGACTTTGTGCATGCAGATGTGTGAATTCTTGGCACTTCTCCTTTT